>ML683119.1:56989-76223 GCA_007922195.1 Podocnemis expansa | reverse complement strand
ATAATATAATATAATATAATATAATATAATATAATATAATATAATATAATATAATATAATATAATAAAGGGTTCCCTAAATTCAGACAGTCCACTCGGGGTAATGCAACACTGCCCCCACCCTGACAGGTAGCTACAGAGAAATAACGTATTACATTCCTGATGTTCTCCATTCTCATCCTTGTGCCAGCTAGTTCACCTCACTGTCCCATCATTCCCTCCTTCTTTTACAATGGGCCCGTGTATTCCTGTGCCACTCCCTAAGGAAAGTATTTACCTAGCGAGCTGGTGCCTATCACTCTTCTTCTCACATAGTTCATGGCCTACAAAGTGGGTTGGAGTCCACAAAAGGTTATGCCCCAAGAAATTTGTTAGTCTTTAAGCTGCCACAGGACTCTCGTTGCTCATGCTGTACACAGCCTAACATGGCTACATCTCTGGAAATTTCTACCAGTATTTATTTGAAGGGAGGGAAAGGGGGGGTTTCCCAGCTTTGGGTTTTCTTTTGTGTTAGAGCACAATTCCTACAGAGGACAGCTGACTTACTCAGCAGATCAGAGGTCAGGGTCACCAATGTGGTATTCTGCATGGGAGTCATCCTCATCAGTGTTGTCATACATCCAGCACAGATGTCTGTTTGTCTGTGTGTGTGTGTCTCCCTATGCATGTTCCCTCAGGATTACCCTGGCTCAGATCCTTAAGTGAGGACTCAGTTAGCTGAGTGGTCTGAAGCCTGGCTTTGGACCTATAAACTGGAACTGAATTGGCCTGGTGGTCCTAAGCCAGGGGCATCGCTGGTGCTGGGCACATGGGGCATGTGCCCCAAATCCTGGCGCCAGTGCCCTGGGTCTGGCGGTGCCAGCCTTTCCCGGTCTCCGGCCCAGTTGAGCCAGAGATCTGGAGCTCAGCTGCCTGCAGCCACGGCAGCCTTGTCCCCAGCTGGAGACCCAGGGCTCAGCTGCCTGCAGCAGTGGCAGCCGCTCCAGCCGTGTCCCCGGCTGGGGATGCGGCGACCAGCCGCCCGCAGCGGCATGCGGTGGCTTCTGGCCCTGTCCCCAGCCAGGGGGTGGGGCCTGTGGGCCAGGGGGCAGGGCCTGCGGGCCGGTGCCCCGGGTCCCTCCCCAGGGCAGTGACGCCCCTGTCCTAAACTAACCCTAACCCAGACCTGAGGTGTTCCTTTGTTTGCCACATGTTACTTTTGGCTCAAATCTTTAGTGAGGACTTTGTTAGCTCATTTATTTGAGACCTAAGCATAAACGGAGCTAATACTCACAATCAAAGAAAACAAAATGGCCAAAAACCTCTCTAGAAACAAAGGAGCCAGGCTAGAGCAAGCAACCTATTTCAACAGTTTTGCTGGCAGCATTCGTGTTCTCAAGGCAACGGAACAGCTCAACTAATGGCTGGACTCCCTGTCACCCTCAGGCTCCTACTTTTATATTCTGCTCAGAGCTATTGGCTCAGACCTGTTTGGGGTTCAGATTTACCTTGATTAGTCCATATAATCTTTTCCTGATGTGACCCATTACTTTGATAGTTTCTGTCTTAATCTTGAGGGGAAGGGGTTAACACCATGGACAGCGAGTCCTAGGGAACTCCCAGGAGAGGCAATAGAAACCAGGTATAGGTTTTTGAACTGGAGCAGAAGCTCTGCCTGTTTAAATTTGTAATCATCGATGCATGAGTAGAACAGGAAATGTTTGGCTAGACATATTCAGGTTATTTATTTTTGTTCTTTTTCGGATTCCTCTGTGCTGAGCACATGTACGCCTCCCAGTATCCTGCAACTAGCCAAGTTAAATTGCAGAGAAAAAAAGCTCTGTGTTTCTTAGTTTTCCATTATAATTAAAGAAAAATTATCCTTTTGAAATAAGCTGTGTCTTAAAAGGGAAGAGTTTGTGTGTGCACGTCTCAGACTGCATAGTCAACTTCCTAAAGGGAATTCAGTCCCGTTTTAAGCCTGTATCAATCCCTGGAAAGATCATGGAACAGGTCCTCAAAGAATCTATTGTGAAACACATGGAGGAAAACAGGGTGATCAGGAACAGTCAGCATGGATTCACCAAGGACAAATCATGTTGGTGTAACCCATACGCCTAAAACAGGCTATCTTTTTAAGAGATCTGTTCAGGCTGGGTTATGTTGCTGAGCAGATCTAGATGCCCAGAAACCCGAAGTTTCTGGAACTAAGGAGTGGTAGCATTTTGAGCATGCTCCACGAGTTTTTATAGTGTTGCTGGAACAGATGCCTGAGAGAAACCTGAGAGCAGCAGCCCTGAGAGGAGCCACCACAGAGAGCTGCAGAAAGACCATGGGTATGTCTACACTTACAATTTAGTTCAAATTAAGAAGGCTTAATTTGAACTAAATTAGTGCATGTCCACACTTGCTTGCATTAGTTTGAACTAAGGAGTTCCCTTAGTTTGAAATAAGGAAAGGCTAGTTCGAATCTATAAAACCTCCCTTAAGTTCGAATTGATGATTAATTCAAACCCAATGTAGCTGTGTTAATTAGAATTAACTGTTAGTTCAAATTAACCACAGCTTGATTTTCCCTATGCAATAGCACCCCGTGCCTGATTTGAACTTGCAAGTCCTGTGCATGGACATACTAGTTTGAATTAAGGTTTCTAGTGCGGCTGTGTCAATTCGAATTAAGTTAATTTGAACTAATAATTATTAGTCTGAATTGATTAGTTCAAATTCAGTTAATTCAAACTAACCTTCTAAGGCTATGTCAACACACAAGCCCTTGTTTTGAAACAAGCCAGGCTTGGTGCCCCAGGCTTGGAGGCAGCCCCAGAGGTGGGGTGAGCCAGCAACTCCCCCGCAGCCCTGGCCGAGGGCAGAGCCCTGGGGGTGCCCCACCCATCTTCCTCCGCTTCCCCTTGCCAGGGGTAGAGGGGGCGAGGGGGCTGAGGCACCTGTCCCTCCCTGCTCCCAGTAAGGGGAAGTGGGGGGGGGGGAGGGAAGCCTGCTGGGGCACCCTCGGACCCCCTGCACTCCACTCAGCACCCTGGCCAGTGTCATGTCCCTTAATGTGGGTCTCATATGATTTGAATACATGCAGAGCATCACAAAGCTGTGTTCCCTTGCCTGGTGGAGATCTGCATATGGGAACAATGGCCTGGCTGAGCACCTGTGAAACCTCTGGCTTAGCTGGAAGGAATCAGACCCATTGACAAGCATTGATGATCATGATCATGGGAGTGTTGCCCTTGGGGATGATGAGGAATCTTCTTAAAACAAATGGGCACACTTGACTAACTGGTTTTCCCTGGAATCTGTCTCGCAAGCAACATCTAGGACTGACACCCACCCACAAAACCTCCCTCCCCATCAGTATGGTCCACCAGACACTGGAAGGTTGTGGGCAGTCCCCTGAGGTCGAAGTGGAGTTCCCAGTAACTCAGTGGGCCCTTACCCAAAGGCTTCATGATGCCTCCAAGCCCCTTTAACCTTGGCTCCCTGATACCCCCAGGCTTCTTCCTCATCAGCTTCCTGTCATGGGATGTTTATCTGTGCATCTTGGGTTACAATCTATATGATTTTTCTTATAACTCATGCATTGTGATTGTATGTTTTTATGCCAACTACACCATGCAAGGTTTCTTTATGGATGCTCATGACCTATTCTACATGATTATTATGATATCATGTTTCCTGCAGCCTCATGCATGTGCACAGATGTGTAGCATGTTTTCCATGGCTCAGGGGTGTGGGAGACAGACCAAACCTTCTTCTAGCAGCATGGAAGCAGCCACAGCTATGAGCAAGCAAGTACCTGGATGAGGCAACAAGGACTGTGCTAACTGAGGTGCCTGGCTCAGACTGGACAGATTATCATCATAGGCCAGAAAGAGAGGGGTCGATGTGGTTTGGAAACAAAGACAGACACTTGGGAGGATTTGGGGCTTTTGGGAATCTCGATCTTGAAACAACTTCAAGCAGGATCTGGGCCCTGCCCAGCTTCAGGCAGAGACTGGCTGTACAAACAACTGACAGCTGAAGATATTGATCATAAATTTGGACAATGAGGTCAATTTAGGTAGAGATATTAGTTTAGGATGTTTGTTTTACCTTTTATTTTCCTATGGTCATTCCTGACTCATTTATATGATGATTCTGCCTTGATTGGACATTCTCTCACTTAAAATTGTAATCTGATCAATAAACTAGTAGTTGTTTTACCTAAAGCTATGTCACCTTTAGATGGTGTGAGTGAAGAGTCATAGAATCATAGAAACATAGGGTTGGAAGGGACCTCATAGGTCATCTAGTCCAACCCCCTGCCAGAGGCAGGACCACTCCCACTAAACCATCCCAGTCATGGTTTTGTCCAGCCAGGCCTTAAACACCTCCAAAGATGGAGATTCCACCACTTCCCTCAGCAGCTCATTCCAATGCTTCACCACTCACCTAGTAAAAAAGTTTTTTCTAATATCCAGCCTCGACCTCCCTAACTGCAACTTGAGACCATTGCTCCTCGTTCTGTCTTCTGTTATTACCGAGAATAGTCGAGCTCCATCCTCCTTGGAGCATCCCTTCAAGTAGTTGAAGGTTGCTATCGAATCCCACCTCAATCTTCTCTTCTGCAGACTAAATAAGCCTAATGCTTTCAGTCTTTCCCCATAGGACTTGTGCTCCAGCCCTTTAATCATTTTGGTTGCCCTCCGCTGGACTCTCTCTAGCATGTCCCTGTCCTTTTTGTAGTGGGGAGCCCAAAATGAAAATACAGTATTCCAGATGTGGCCTCACCAGTGCAGAATAGAGGGGAATGATCACATCCCTTGATCTGCTGGTAATACTTCTTTGGATGCAGCCCAGTATGCCATTGGCCTTTTTGGCAGCAAGAGCACACTGCTGACTCATATTTAGCTTTCCACCCACTATGACCCCCAGGTCCTTTTCTACACTGCTGCTACTCAGCTGAATGTTTCCCAGCCTGTAGCAGTGGATGGGGTTCTTCCATCCCAAGTGCAGGATTTTACGCTTGTCCTTATTGAACCTCATAAATTTTCTATTGGCCCACTGTTCCAATTTACCTAGGGCTCCCTGAATCCTGTCTTTGCCCTCCAATGTATCTACTGTTCCCCCCAGCTTGGTATCATCTGCAAACTTACTGAGAGTGCAGTCTATTCCATCATCCAGATCATTGATGAAAATGTTGAACAAAACCGGCCCCAGGACCGACCCCTTGGGGCACACCACTCGTGACTGGTTGCCAGCTAGACATGGATCCATTGATTCCTACACGCTGAAACCACTGATCTAGCCAGTTTCCTAGCCACCCTATAACTGTATCAAAAGCCTTGCTAAAATGAAGGTATATCACATCAACGGATCTTCCTGCATCCAGAAAACCAGTCATCTGATCATAGAAGGAAATGAGACTGGTCAGGCATGATTTACCCTTGGTAAATCCATGCTGACTGTTCCTGATCACTTTATTTTCCTCTAAGTGTTTGAGGATGGATTCTTTGAGAACCTGCTCCATAATTTTTCCAGGGATGGAAGTGAGGCTGACAGGTCTGTAATTCCCCGGCTCCTCCTTTTTCCCTTTCTTGAAAATAGGCACTACGTTTGCTTTTTTCCAATCCTCTGGCACCTCCCCCGTTCTCCGTGAGTTTTGAAAGATACTGGGCAGCGGTGCTGCTTTCTCATTGGCCAATTCCCTTAGGACCCTTGGATGCAGTACGTGCAGCCCCATGGACCTGTTCACATCCAGCTTCTTTAAGCAGTCCCTAGCCTGACCTTCCGTCACCAAGGGCCTCTTTTCTTCTCTCCAGTCTGCCACACCCATGGTAGTGGGCTGAGAGCTGGCCCTGCCTGTGAAAACTGAAGCAAAAAAAAGCATTGAGCACTTCAGCTTTTCCCTCATCCTCTGTCACGAGGATGCCTGCCCCATTCAGCAAGGGACCTACACCATCACAATCTCCTTGTTATTAACATACTTGTAGAACCCCTTCTTGTTATCCTTTCCATCCCTCGCTAGCCGCAACTCCATTTGTCCTTTGGCCTTTCTGATTTTATCCCTGCAGTCCCTAGCAATATCTTTATATGCCTCCTTGGTCATCTGACCAAGCTTCCACTTCCTGTAAGCTTCCTTTTTATGTTTAAGCTCAGAGCAGAGTTCTTGGCTAAGCCATTCTGGCTGCCTCACATGTTTGTTCTTTCTCCTAATTGGAATGGCAACTTCCTGTGCCCTTAGCAGGGTTTCTTGAAAATATAACCAAATCTCTTGAACTCCTTTCCCCTTTAGATTAGCTTCCCAAGGGATCCTGCCCATCAGTTTCCTGAGGGAGCCAAAATCTGCTTTTTTGAAGTCCAGGGTTTTTGTTTTGCTTCTTTCCTTCCTTCCTTTAATCAGCATCCTGAACTCAACCACGTCATGGTCACTACTGCCTAGCTTGCTATTGACCTCTACCTCCCTGATCAATTCTTCTCTGTTTGGGAGCAGCAGGTCGAGAGGTGCAAGGCCCCTAGTTGGTTCCTCTAGCATTTCTACTAGAAAGTTGTCCCCAACACTCTCTAAAAATTTCCTGGATTGACCATGCACTGCTGTATTGGCCTCCCAGCAGATGTCAGGGTAATTGAAGTCCCCCATCAGCACCAGGGCCTGTGATCTAGAAGCTTCCACTAGTTGTCCATAGAACACCTCATCCACCTCCTGCTTCTGGTCTGGTGGTCTATAGCAGACACCCACCACAACATCCCCCTTGTTGCTTTCCCCTCTCAATGTAACCCACAGACTTTCTACTGGCACGCTTCCACTTCCATAATGGAGCTCTGAGCAGTCATAGAGCTCTTTTACATATAGTGCTACTCCTCCCCCTCTTCTTCCCTGCCTGTCTTTCCTGAACAGTTTATACCCATCCATGGAGAGCTCCAGTCGTGTGGACTATCCCACCACGTCTCCGTTATTCCTATAATATCATAGTTCCTTGTCTGCGCTAGTACTACCAATTCTTCCTGCTTATTTCCCAGGCTCCTCGCATTAGTGTATAGGCAGCTAAGATACCCAGCCGATTGCCCTACTTTGTCATGTTGATTTTCAATTCTATTAAATATACCTCCTTGCATTTTTTCTTGGAGTTCTTTTCCCCCACTCTGCTCATGTAGTGTGGCTTCAGTGGAACATTTAAGACAATTATTTGATCTCCCCCTCCCCCATGTTCTAGCAACTAAGACCCTACCTGTTAAACAGAAAATTAAGGATCCTGACAGACCATTCCCTGCTGGTCTGGCTAAGTAGAACCAAAGGCTCCATCTCTAAGGTCCTGCTCTGGAGTATCACCCTGCAGGAGTTTCATATGGAAGCTGTACGTGTTAAAGGGAAGGAGAACCTGGTGGCATGTGCCCTGTGGAGGAGGGATAAACCTTTAGACCTGCCCCAGAGTTAGCAGTAACCTAGAGAAAGGATGTGGTATGGGAACATATTTGTAAGTACCCATCTATGACGTCAATTTAGTACTGATTTTATATTAAGTAGTGGTGATTCTGATGTGCATGGAATCTGTGTAGCTGGATGTACTGTGTGTAGATTTTTGGTGAAGTTTTGAGCATGTACTAAGAATGGTGAATGGGAAAATTGAGGCAGGCAGCTTCATCACTTTGATGGCATGATTTCACAAGGACTTTAGAGGCTCTGCCTCTGGATTAGACAGTGTCTGTTCCTCCATCAGTTCTGAAAAGGGGAAGAAGTCCTGGGATGCATATCTGAATACCCTGGGTTATGATCTATACGATTTTTGTGTTCATTTATGCTCTGTGATTGTATGTTTCTATGCCAACTTGAGGGGGTGGGAGACAGACAGAACTCCGTCCCAGCAACAAGTAAACAGACACAGCTGTGAGAAAACAAGTATCTGGAGAAGTCGACAAAGATATGATAATTGAGGTGGCTGATACCAGACAAAGATATCACCTCTGCTCAGAAAGGGAGGGGTGAGCGTGAGGAAAAGTGAAAAGAGACACTTGGGAGGCTTTGAGGCTTTTTACCTGAAAGTCTCCACCCTGAAACAACTTCAAGCAAGATCTGGGCCCTGCCTTGCCTCAGGAAGAGACCGGCTGTACAAACATCTGACAGTTGAAAACCTTGGGTATAAACCTGGACATTGTGGTCAGTTTAGGTAGAGAGGTTAGTTTAGCAATTAAGATTTACCTTTTATTTCCCTCTGGTCACTACTGATTCAATTATATGATGATTTTGCCATGATTGAATTATAGAGTCATAGAATCATAGGGTTGGAAGGGACTTCATGAGGTCATCTAGTCCAACCCCTGCCAAAAAAGCAGGACCACTCTTGCTAAATCATCCCAGTCAGGGTATTGTCTAACTGGACCTTAAATATCTCCAAAGATAAAGATTCCACCACCTCCCTAGGCAGCTCATTCCAATGCTTCACCACCCTCCTAGTGAGAAAGTTTTTCCTAATATCCAAACTCAACCTCCTCAGCTGAAACTTGAAACCACTGCTCGTTGTTCTGTCCTCTGTTACTACTGAGAACAGCCAAGCTCCATCTTTCTTGGAGCATCCCTTCAAGTAGTTAAAGGTTGCTATCAAATCCCCTCCCCAGTTTTCTCTTCTACAGGCTAGATAAACCTAGTTCCTTCAGTCTCTCCTCATAAGTCATGTGCCCCAGCCCCCTAATAATTTTTGTTGCCCTCTGCTGGACTCTAATTTGTCCACATCCTTTCCATATTGTGGAGCCCAAAACTGGACACAGTATTCCAGATGTGGCCTCACCAGTGACGAATAGAGGGGAATAATCACATCCCTTGATCTGTTGGCAGCACTTCTACTGGTGTAGCCCAGTATGTCATTGGCCTTTTTGGTAGCAAGAACACACTGTTGATTCATATCCAGCTTCCCATCCACCATAAACCCCAGGTCCTTTTCTACAATACTGCTGCTTAGCTGTTTTTTCCGTCCTAAGTGCTGAACTTTGCACTTGTCTTTGTTGAATCGCATGAGATTTCTCTTGGCCCACTGCTCCAATTTGTCTAGGTCTCCCTGAATCCTGTCCTTGCCCTCCAGCATGTCTACCATTCCCTCCAGCTTGGGGTCATCCACAAACTTACTGAGTATGCAATTTATCCCACCATCAAGATCGTTAATGAAGATGTTTTATAGAACGGGCCCCAGGACCGACCCCTCGGGCACTCCACTCATTACTGATTGCCAGCTAGACATTCAGTACTTCAAAAATGTTTGCAAATCAATAAACAGATTTTATTTTTTTGTTTGGGTTAATCAAAACATTTCATTTTGATATGGCAATGTTTCATTTAGCTTTTATCAGTATAAAGTAAAGTACTATAATTAGCGCAGCTTTTGACTCATAGCATAGAAAGATGGATTTGTTTAGAAAGTGTCAACAAGTTTGAAATTTTAAAAATTTTATCAAGACAAGAAATTATTTGAAAGTGATCCTTTCCTGTCAACAGTTTGTTTTAATTAAATCAAAGCTTTTGCTGGGGAAAATGGCTCCCTGGAAAATTCCTGAAAAGCTCAAGTTTTGGATGGGGAAAATATCCTTTGTGACACAATTCCTTGAAGAAAATATTATTTTTTTAAAAAAAATCAAATAAGGAAACAACTATTATTGACTGTCCAGACTTAGAATTCTAAATGTATATTTAGGAGCCTAATTTGGTGTCCTTGATTTCAAAAATGCTGAACAGAATCTTTTGTAGTCACTGAAAGTTAGTGAGTACTTAAGCAAAAATGGAAGTTTATGCATTTTTGCTAAAAAATTAATATTTCAGCATATTCTCTAAAATTTCAAAACTTTTCAATTGCTTCTTTTGCACCACAATCTTAAAAATCTATGTATTTATCTTAATAATAGTGCTTAATTTTTGGCACTTTTAAAAAAAATTGTTTGTTTTATACATGCATAAAAATTAACAAAAGAGGTGATTATAAATGGTATGCTTTACAAGGAAATAAGTTTTGATGAGGGAATGTGAATGAACTGTACTGTATTAAGAATTGGTGCCATAATGCAGTAGAGAGCCTTGTATGATTAGAAGTTGCTGTGGTGTGATGTTTTTTGTTCTTTCCCATGTATGACAGGAAATAAGAAAAGAAAAGAATATTATAATAAAACTCTAATAATAAAGATGTTGCTTTCTTGTCAAATCATTGTACTTTCCCCTGAAAGTAAAATTTATCACCTTGAATTAGTTTTTTTGCATGTATCTATGTTCTGTAAAATCAGAGAGGGGTGAGAGAGAAAGAAAACACTTCAAAATTTCTTAAGACTGTTTTAAATAGTAGATATTCAGGAACACAGCTTATGTTTACTCAACTTATGTTTGCTTAGCCTTTAAGCTAAATACATGTAGCTGGGACAGACATACTACGTATACTCAGAGAACCAGTCTGGCAGGGGATTTCTATAAGAAATATCTGAACTCTTTCTTTGAACAGAGGTAGCATGCAGATTCATCCTATTTCTCTGAAAGGTGAGCTTCTGACTTGCCCAAATCCCAAACTGAGAGTATGTCTACATTGCTAGCAGCATTATTGGCTATGCAGGATCAGTTCTGCGGGCCTATTGAGCAGCAGTGGATATCCAGTCAATTGATCCCAGAAGTGCCCTCTAATTGATGCTGTTAATCTACCCCAATGAAAAGCATAAGGCTGTGTGAATCTGAGGGCATTTCTGTTGGAGCTGTGTAGTGGAGGTGGCCTGGTGGTGGCCAGCCACATGGGTAGAGCTGGGGCTATGCGTCGAGGTGAGGCCCACAGCAACGTGGCATGCTGTGGTCAGAGTCCATTGGTGGAATCTGGAATGGGGCAGGTGAGGCCAAGCCAGCCTCCTGACTTGTGTGGCACCTCAGCAGCAGAGGGGATAGGAGGATGGCTTGACGGGCAATGCCTTTTTAAGGCAAGTCTGTGCCTCCTTGTAACCCCTTTAAGAACCCCCAGTCCCCCCTACACTTCCAGCACACATTCAGCTCTGGCCAGTATGGCAGTGGAGATCGAAGTGGCTGGTGGGCAAGGAGGTGCCATCATTGCCCAAAGCCCTGCAGTGAGCATTGTCTCCGAGCCCGAGCCTCTCATGGCAGTGCTGGCTCAGAGAAAACACTTGCTGCAGGGCTTTGGGTGGTGATGGTGCCTCCTCACCTGCCAGCTACTTTGATCTCAGCCACCAGGCTCCGCGTCCCTTGCACTGTGGGCAAATGCTGTGCACAGAGGGCAAAAATGTTGTGTGTGTGTATGCACACAGCTTAAAGGGAACAGTTTGATGACAAGGGGCTGGTGGCTAGACATGGAGGAAGCATCCAGAGCCATGGATGCCAACCTCTCACTTTTGAAAACTTTCCTCCTTTCTTTGGGCAGGGAGCAGGCTCTCTAGAGTCAAACTTGCTTTCATCTGTTCTTCCCACCTTCCAGTCTTCAAAGAATCTGCTCTTAGGCTGTCAGTCTGTTAGCTACACATCCATCCCAGGCACTGACAGGCTATCAGACCTTATGGAGATCTGGCTGATTTTCTTACTAATTGATGATAATGGCAGCAGGGAGTTCTCCTCTCCTTTGGGAAGGACCTTTAATTACTGTTTACTCCTATTAGATGGGTAATGAGTACAGAAGAGCATACATGAAGAAAAGAGACATTGACCACTGTCCCCTGTTTGCAGTCTGGGAATCCCACTGGGATTACCCAGAGCTATATTATAAACCCATTTCCATCCTGTCTGGGACATTCCTTCTGTGTTAGTTCTCCACATGGGGTGTTTTTGCTGATGATGGTGTGACAAAGGTGTGGGGTACAACTACTTGAGAGGGATTCCTGGGAAGACAGCTCTGTGTCAGAGTTCACAGGTACCCCATTACTTATTCATCCTGAGATTTCCATTATAGCTGCTGTGCTGTACTCTTGTGATACTTAGAAAAGAAAACACAAACAGCCTCTTTTTAGGGGACAAGGCAAGACACCACTTTTATTGCAGATGGAAACCTGTTGGAACGGAGTTCTGCAGACTGGTCTGATATAATTATCAGTCCTTTCAGGTAGTTGAGCCAGCCTATTTGCACCCCTAGGCTGGGCATGAGGAGGTAGTGAGCCAGCCCTCTGTCGATGGGGAATGTGGTGCTCCAAGAGGACATTTGTAGAATAAGACCCGTAGTTTCCATTTTCTTACCTGACATTTATATTTGCTGGCTCTCAAGTAAGTTTATTCATCTTGCTGTGCAGGTTGCCTCAGGGTCCTGTAATTATTGATCACTACCATACCCATCTGCCTAATTAATCATCTAATATTATGTTAAGATTTGCATTTATGCCTATGCTGTTTCACTGTCAATACAAGCTGTATAATTTCTTACGCAGGCCTGTAAAGTACTTTGCATTTCAGCAAACAATATAAAAGTTATGGGATCATAGAATGATAGAAACTGGAAGGGACCATGAGAGGTTATCGAGTGCAGTCCTCTGCTCTCATGTCAAGACCAAAGACCCTCTTAAACTACCACTGACAGCTGCTTATCTAACCTGCTGTTTAACACTTCTGGTGATAGAGGTTCTACAATCTGCTTATTCCAGTGGTTAATCACCCTGACATTTGGCAATTTTTCCTAATGTCCAACCTAAACCTCCCTTGTTGCAATTTAAGACCATTGCTTCATCTATCATCAGCAGTTAAGCAGAACAGGTTTTCTCCCTCCTCCACATGACAACCTCTTAGATACTTGGAAATTGTTATCATGTCCCCTCTCAGTCTGCTCTTTTCTAGAATAAACCAACCCAATTCTTTCAATCTTCCCACATAAGTCAACGGTTTCAGACCTCTACTGATTCATGTTACTCTTCTCTGGATTTTCTCCAATTTGTCCACACCTTTTCTGAAATGAAGCGGCCAGAGTTGGACACCATACTTCACTAGAGACCTAAGCAGAGTGGAGTAGAGCAGAAGAATTACTGCTCACGTCATACTTACTATGCTCCTGCTAATACATCCCACAGTGGCGTTTGCTTTCTTTGCAACAGTGTTACACTGTTGATTCATATTTTGCTTGTGGTCCACTATGACGCCCAGATCCATTTCCTTAGTACTCCTTCCTAGCAGTCATTGCCCATTTCATAGATATGCAATGTATTGTTCTTTCCTAAGTGGAGTACTTTGCACTTATCTTTATTGAATTTCATTTTGTTTACCTCAGGCCATTTCACCAGGTTGTCCAAATCATTTTGAATTGTGATTGTATCCTCCAAAGCACTTACAACCCCTTCTAGCTTGGTATCATCAGCAAACTTTATGTCTATGCTGTATGCTGTCACTTAAATCACTGATCAAAATATTGAAGTGAACTGCTCCCAGAACGAACCCCTCTGGCACCCCACTCATTATGCCCTTCCATCATGACTGTGAATTATTGATAACTGCTCTCTGGGAGCAGTTATACAATCAGTTTTTCACCCATCTTAGAGTAGCTCCACCCAGGTTGTTTTTCCAAAGTTTGTTAATGAAAAGGTGATGTGAGTTCATATGAAAAACCTTACTAAAGTCCAGCTACACCACATCCACCATGTCCCTCTATCCACAGGCCTTGTTACCCCATAACAGAAAGCTATCAGGTTGGTATGACATGATTTGTTCTTGACAAAGACATACTGACTATCACTTAGCACCTTATTCTCTTTTCTATATGCTTGCTAATGGATGTCTTAATAATTTGTTCCATTAATTTTCCTGGTACAGAGTTTAAGCTTCATTTTTAGATGAACAAAAATCTCCTGGTTAAGCCACAGAGATCTCTTATCTATTCTTCCTGTGCACTGGAATATTTTGTTCTTGTGCTTTTCATACTGCCTCTTTGTAAAACTGCCAACTATCTTCAGTTGTTTTTCCTCTTAGACATGCTTCTCATAGGATCCTACCTACCAACTTCCTGAGTTCACTTAAGTCTGCCTTCTTGAAATCCATCATCTTTATTTCAGTACTCACTTTCATACTATTAGTTAAAATCATGAACTCTACTATTTCATGATCGCTTCCACTTAAGTTACCTTCCACTTTCAAATTCTCAGCCAGTTCCTCCCTGCTTGTCAAAATCAAGTGAAGAATGGCCTCTCCCCTAACAGCTTTTTCCACCTTTTGAAATGAAATATTGTTTCCAATACATTCCAAGAACTTTTGGCTGATCTGTGCCTTGCAGTGTTATTTTCCCAAATGGTGTCTGGGTAGTGGAAATCCCCCATCACCACCAACTCCTGTGCTTTGGGTGATTTTTGAGAATTGTTGAAAAAAATTCTCATCCATCTCCTCTTCCTGGTTAGGTGGCCTACCATGACCCCTACCATGATATCACCCTTGTTTTTAATTCCTTTTGTTTTTACCCAGAACCTTTTAACTTGTTTGTCTCCTATTTCCATCTCCACTTCAATCCAAGTGAACACATTTTTAATATACAAGGCAACACCACCACGCACTTTTTTCTCTGCCCATCTTTCCTATGTTAATACTCCAGTCTTTTGTACTATCGCACTAAGTCTCTGGGATGCCAACTACGTCATCACTGTGGTTAGCTACCAGTGTTTCAAGTTCTTCCTGCTTTTCTCCCATACTTTTCACTTTTGTATATCAACACTTAAGATACAGATGTGATATCCCCCGCCCCCACCCCAGTTCTGACTAGTCTCTCTTTTATCCCTGCTGTTACAGCTCAAGTTCCTCCCAAATTCTGACCCATCCCTCAGATCTCTCTGGTTTTGAATTATCTGTGCTTTTAGTCACCTTCCCCTTTCAAACCTAATTTAAAGTCTTCTTCACTAGGTTAGCCAGTTGTTGTCCAAATATACTCTACCTCTTCCTCAATAGTGTACTCCATCTTTGGCTAACAGTCCTTTTTCCTGGAATGCCATCCCATGGTTGAGGAAGCCAAAGCCCTCCTGATGACACCATCTTTGCAGATAGGCATTCACCTCCAGGATGCATCTCCCTCTGCTCAGGCCCCTACCCTTAACTGGAAGAATCAAAGAGAACACCACCTGCACACCAAACTCCTTCAACCTTGCTCCCAGAGCCCTGTAGTCACTTCTGATCAGTTGAGGGTCACATCTCTTAGTATTATGAGTGCCCACATGCAATGTTCCCTCTAAGATTAGGCAGCTTGTGTGCAAAATTTTCAACCCATGTGCAAAACTTTTTCTGAATAAAATTTGTGTACAAACTCATGTGACAGAAAATTATTGAAAAATCTAGAATAATGAAAAATTAATAAAAGTTGTTATTTAAAGTTTTTTTTATTAATAAACACCTAAGTTGTTTAGCATTTACCTAAATTGCTATACAAAAAAAAAAAAAAAAAAAAAGAAACTAATTCATGACTTTCAAGTAACCCAAGACCAAAGTTATATTCAATCTGGATCCTAGTGATCACAGTTCTGCCTAATACTGTCATCTCATGTGCTCTACATGCAGAGTTACAGTTCACAGGGAGGCCAGCTAGTTATCACTGACAGCATTTAAGCTGTCTTCATGGTCCCAGAGCAATGTTCCTTCTAAGGATTGGGATGTCATAAGCAAAAATTTTAGTTTGTGAGCAAAAATTTTGCCTTATGACTTATGGTAACTTATGAGTCCATTAAGCCAAGACTTCAAAAAGAGAAACAGTTGGATTAGAATTGATATGCAGATTTGATTGTTGGAAAGCAGGATTAAATTGGGACTATGGATTCTTTTCCCATTACAACAGGTGATTTGATTTCACCTGTGTCTACGTGCTGATTTCCAGTGTTTGAATCTTAACAACTGCTCTGATTTGCTGTTACTATGTGACCTGATCCCATGTCTTACACTCCCCTCCATTTATTTTTATCCCAGTCTGTAAATTCCCCCATCTTCAAAGCATCTGACAAAGTGGGATTTCACTCATGAAAACTCATGCGATAAATAAATCTGTTAGTCTTTAAGTGCCACAGGACGCCTTGCTTCTTTTGTACAAAACAGACATATGTTTTAAAATGTGTTTACTAAAAAATAAAATAGACCTATGTTTTAAAATGTGTTTATTGTAAATAGAATTAATTAATTGAATTTGTGTGGATTTTTATTTGAAATTTAATTTTCAGAAAACTTTTTAATTAAACTAATTTTAAAGCTTTTTTAAAAAATGGAGAGAAGGAAAGAAAGAAAAGAGAAAGAAGAAAATTAAAAAGAGAAAAGAAGAGAAAGAGAAAGAAAAATAGGAAAAAGAGAGAAGGAAGGAAAAGAGAGAGAGGAAAGGAAAGGAAGGAAGGAAACAAGAAAGGAAGGAAAAGAAAAGAAAGAAGGAAGGGAAGCAAGAAGAGAAGGAGAGAAAGAGAAAGAAAAAAAGGTAAAAAGAGAAGGAAGGAAAAGCAAGAAATGAGAGAAGAAAGAAGGAAGGAAGAGAAAAGAAAAAAGAAAAAGGAAGGGAAGTGAGAGGAGAAAGAGAAAAAGAAAGGAAAAGAGAAAAAGGAGGAAAGGGAAAAAAGAAAGATGGAAGGAAGAGAAAGAAGGAAAAAAAGAGCTGGAAAGAAGAGAAGGGAGAAAGAAAAAAAGACAGCAAGCTGCATGCCTAGGGTTACCAGATGCCAAAGTATGGAAAGGACAGGGAAGTACAAAAAGGAGGACATTGGAGGACACATACACATCCGGGGCCCTGCCCAGGCCCCTTTCATCCACCCAGCCACCCCAGCTACTGCCCCCACAAATGCTTGCCCCATTGATCACCCAACGCCAGAGAAATCTGCCTAGCCCCTAGTTAAAGTGTGAGATGAATTGCAAGAACAGCAGCTCAGGAATATCAAATGAATGGCTTAAGATGAAAAATACTTAACATTAAAGTAACCATAAAGCCAACCACTTTAAGAAGTCACAAAATTAAGTATTTAATGTTTATATCAAGGTGCAGGGAGAATCACTCTGCAGAACTCTTATCCAGATTGATATTTTTACATTGTGAGTTTAAAATGGAAGCAAACCTCTAATAAATTTAATGTAGCAGTTATAGACAAGTTAAAATCAGTTGAAACAGATTAAGTTCCTTCACAGAATTCACTCTCAGGCTATGTTCACACGTAAACTGTTATTTTGAAATAAGTTATTTCGAAATGAGTTATTTCAAAATAAAGTCCTTATTATGAAATAAGTTAATTTGGATTAAGAAAATGTTAATTCGAATTAAGGGAAAGCTTGCTATCGAAACGGCTGTTATTTCAAAATGGTTATTTCAAAATAAGGCCGTTTGGACATGTTGTTTCGAAACAGTTGTTTCAAAACAATCGTGCTGTTTCGAAACAACGTGTCCAAATGCTGTTGTTTTGAAACAGCCATTTCGAAACAACCTCTATTTCAATTTCAAGTGAGGTTTTACTGTTTCAAAATAATGGCTGTTATTTCGAAACAACAGGTCCCATTGTTTCGAAATAACAGAATGTCATGTGGACATAAGGAATTTTATTTAAAAAAAATGGCTGTTTCAAAATAAAGCTCACGTCTGAACACAGCCTAATTGTTTGACACACAGAGGGGCAGGCCCTTGACCACATGAAGTGCAGCAGAATTTGAGGTGTTGGCTTCTAAAGGAAAAGTGATCTCTGTCAGCAGTATTCTTCCCAGAACTTGAAATTAGGGGTGTGGTGCCTGGGGTGTTCACTAATTTTGTGCAACACTGTTACTAGCTGACAACTGGGGGGGGGTACAGGAGGGGTGTACGGAAATCCCTGTCTAGCCTGAGTTTTGAGTCTCACTGCGCAGTATTTAAAAATATCACAGACAAGCTCTTTAAACTTTACATGCACAGGAAAGGACAAATCAGAACAAGTGAGAGCTGCTGGTGTTTATGTGCAGACCTGCCTGAAACATAACCTTTTACCTAAAATGCAAATTTCTGGAGACATCATATCTTACTATGTCTGCCATAAACCACAGATGGATATATATCTATTTTATCACAGTTGACATTTTCTGTTTGCTTTTATGTGAAATACACATCAAATGGGGGGAGGGGGAGTAGAATGAGATGTTTGTGACTATGAAATGCTCCACCCAAGAGGATAGCATCTATTCTTAGATGCCATGACCAGTTTTTTCCTAAATATACCAAAAGAAACACTCTCCCTAAAAATAAAATAAAAATAAGCATAGACTATATAAGCAAAAGGCAAAACCAAGCTGCTTGGTTTCTGTGATTTGCTAAACTACTAACAAAGGGACAAATACTGTAATCCTTGCTCAATCAAATTTCCCACTGACTTCATTTAAACTATAGGATCAGGCCCAGCCCAGCAGCTACTTTAGAATGTATAATACTTGCACATCTGTGTATCTTAATAAAATTTAATGATGCATCTGTAGTGGACTAATCTGATCTTGGACAGGAGAAGCAAACTGAAAAATCACACTGAGAAAAGGAAAATCATATGGATTCAAATCTCCTCACAATCAATCAAAAGTGAACTTTCCTTGACCACTAAACAAAAAATTTGCTTCCAAAGTTCATAAGGAGGAATAAAGATCTGGCTTAGCACAGTCATTAGAGAAAGAAACCTCCCTAGAAACTTTAAGCAGGGCAGCAAAGCAGAAAGCAAAGAAGCAGCCACAGGTTTGTCTCTGGGCATTGCAGAAACACCAGCGAGCTGAAGAAAAGCCTCAGCCCTTCGAAAAAATAAGATCAAGCCTTCCCCAAAATCAGGTGGAGGAGAAGGGGAACACACCTTAGCTGGAGCCTGGAAAGAAGCCTGTTGTGAGGAGCAGAAGCAACAAGGCAAAGTGAAACCACTTCCATGGCCACAGCCAGCCCTCTTCACTGCCAATATACCTGCACCAGCCCAGCAAGGGATCCTCTCCAAGTTTCCAACCCCATCAGCAGCTGCAGCTGGGCTGAGCCGGCAGGGGCACACATGCTGGAGCTGTGGGCTTCTATTTTTAGAGCACTGCCCCAGCCTCCAGCAAAAGGCTGGACAAAAGTCACTTTTACACTAATGCCTGGAAGATGGAGGACAGCAGAGCAAAAAGGAGGACATGTCCTCCTTTTGCTGGATGCCTGGTAACCCCATGCATGCCTGTCAGTGCCGAGGATGCCCTGCAGGCACTGCTCTGCAGCTCAAATCTGAGCTGCTGGCCAGCAGGGAGACACATTCAGCTCCCTGAGCTCCACAGAGAGCGCTGTCTCCAAGCCTGAGGCTCTCAGGGCAGCCTCTTTCTTTCTTTCTTTCTTTCTTTCTTTCTTTCTTTCTTTCTTTCTTTCTTTCTTTCT
>ML683119.1:35985-56979 GCA_007922195.1 Podocnemis expansa | reverse complement strand
TCTTTCTTTCTTTCTTTCTTTCTTTCTTTCTTTCTTTCTTTCTTTCTCCAGCTTGGTGCTGCTGTGAGAGTCTTGGGCTCAGAGATAGCACTGGCTGTGGGGCTTTGGGAGCTGAGGGTGCCTCCCTGCCGGCCAACTTCCCGGATCTCAGCCCCCAAGCTCCGGCCCCGCGCGCTGCTGGCCAGTGTGTGAGCACTGGGGCTGGAAAAGTTGTGTGTGGGCACACACACGAGCACCTTAGAGGGAACAGTGCCCACATGGATGAGCAGCATGGGGTAGCAGTCAGAAGGCCAGATGATTACCGACATTCTCTCTGTAACATCTTGAATACAGGCTGCTAACAGGCAGCATACCTCCGAGGATGCCATATCAGGGCAATAGATGGGTGTCTCCGGCCCCCTCAGAAGAGAGTCCCCAGCCACCACTACTCTATGGCTATGTCCAGATCTAAATTAACCACTGGGTTTTACTAGTTTGGACTAAGCAAAGCCTAGTGTGGCCATGGGCCAAATTAGTGCTGACTAAGCTTTCTTAGTCTGCACTAATTTGGCAATGTAGAAATGGCCTATGTTTCCTCCTGGGTATGGTGGTTGTGATCCTCTCAGCCTTGGGGATGGCTTCTTCTCTTTCATGGCATCATTCATCTCCAGTGCTGCATAATGATTCTTCCTCACCATGGTGGAAGTTGGGAGCAGGGGTGGCGCACTGTGCTGCCACAAGCAACCAGATGCCCGTGTCTTCCCTGTGACAGAGCCATTTTCTCCTTCACCAATGGTGAACCAGCTTCAGTCTTCTCCAGCTGGGCAGTTTCCTCAGCCTTTGATGCCTCTTCATGAATGCTCTCGAGGAATTCCTCACAGGCACGGATGCTCCTCAAGCTGAGCAACTTCCTCCTGCAGCTCTCCCAACTGCTTCCTGAGAGATTCCACCAGAAGGCACCCTTCACAATGGATGACCCCCCCCCAGCCTGGGTTTCTATGAGTGGGAAATGAAGGCCACAATCCCTGGAAATCTACAGGATCTGGGTGGAGACATCCATGGTCAGAATGTATGCCTGGACAGAGACATAGATGGAGGAGACGGAAGCTGTGCTGACAGAAGTGATATGACTCTTCTTGACCATATCAACCACAAACTTTTCACAAACTCCCTCTCAAAATCCCCTGTTTGCAGTCCCCTGGTTGCTCAGCTTCTGGCTTCTATGGCCTTCTATGCCTAGATCAGCCCTTGGCCCTCATTAAGCACACAGGGGAAGGGTGATCACAAGGCTGCTTGAGGCTTACAAAGGGTGAGCAGGGAACAATGGTACAAACGGGCCCCAGGCTCACAATCATTCACAGTCCTGCTTCATACAGTAACTGGCAAGTAACAGAACTCACCTGAAAGAAAGACACAAACACACAGTCAGCAAATCAGTCACTGCAAGATTCGCTTCTAGTTATGCTAGTTTAGGAACTTATGCTAAGTATAAAAGCTTCTATAAATTTAATAGCAGGATTTTGGAAACTTATAACAAAGGATACATAAATGATGTCTAGATGACTATGTACATGCAAGCCAAGCATAGGTTAAGTCCAGGTTACACCCAGGACACCTGGCTCTGCCATTCATGTGCTGTGAGAACTAGATCACATCATTTCATTTCTTTATCTTGTGTTGGAAATTGAAAGTTGACAATTTGGTAATAATATGCACATTTTAGAGGGGAATGCTAAAGAAGGCCACCACTGTAGCCTTTAACTTCAAAAAGAACAAAAGAGGCATTTTCAAAGGTGACAACCCCAACCCTCTTTAGCCAACACCAGACCCACTAGCTCTCTCTCTCTGGTGTTTTTTTACCAAAGCCAAACTGCAGTCACAGGCTACTGTTCAGATTTCTTCCTCTGCTTCTTGTCTGATCCTGGTGGTGTGTTTTCTTTTGCACCCACACACGCCTACCCAAAATAACATTCAACCAAGAACATCTGAGAAGAATCACAAATACCCTTTGTTTTAAGTGAGGATTTATACTTACACATAGATTAACTGAAAGGTAGCTATCGCGTTGGAATTTTAATTCATCCCTTAACAATGTTTCATCCAGCTCATAGCAACATATTGTAATATAGCCTAATATAAATATAGACTCCTGGAAACAAAGAATGTAGGCTGTGTTTCCCGGATAGTGGTGATGAGGTATTATTCTGGAAGCCCTGACTTTGCAAAAGACATGGAGGTCATGGATGGTAACCAACTGATTATGAAATCCTTCAGGATGATGCTATGGTCAGAAGGGCCAAAAGCATCCTTGGATTCATGGACAGGGGGAATAGCAAATAGAATTAGAGAGGATAGCTTTTCTTGATGGAACTTTAATCCATGAGACACCCACCCCACCCTAACAATAGCTAGGAGGAGTCAGTCTGACCTGTAACTAGTGCATGGAAAGATCTAGGAACAGGACATGTGCTGACATTCCTGACTTCATTGGTGACTTTCATATAAATTGATAAAAAATCATAGACTTTGCTCTGGTGACAGTCTGTGTTCCTGGCCTTGTTCTTCATTGGTTCCCATGAGCTTTGGGTTTAAAATGAGCACAGATATCTTTGTTACTGAACTCAGGGATGTGGTATTAACACATCCCTACGTTTATTTTAAATTAAACTAAACGGCTACATGGTTCCTATGATGCTGTCCAGATTTAGAGGTTCATTTTTGGTATTTTTTCACATTAGTATTTCATAATTGCAATAATCATTAGGACGCATGCCATGTTTGACACCATTAGAAAGGTTTTGATTTGCCAAAAATGATGGCATTTGTAGCAAGAGACTTGCCCTTCCTCACAGCCTGGGGCCCAAGGAAGGGCCTGAATGCCCCTCCTGGACAGACCCAGGCATTGTAGGACTCAGGAAATGGACACAGAGGGGTGGAACATGAACAGGAAGGGGAGATATAAAAGACCAGCCTGGCCGCTCAGTAGGACCTAGGCTGCCCCAGTGGGAGGCTGCTCTTTCTCTGAGGCTGCAAGCCAGGTAAGACATGGGCCCTACTCCGGGGCTACCCCCATCTTCACCGGTTAGGAGCCCTAATGGCCAGCCTAGCTTGCTCATCCCTAGTAACTGGGAGGGCATACCAGGCACTGTAGACTAGGGGAGACACCCCACTGCCAGCTGTGTTCCTCATGGCCTGCCCCTCACCAAGGACCCAGCAGAGCTAGCGGAAGTAAATGACCCTGAGGAACCTCTGGGTCCCTGCAACCTGGAGGAGCTTCCATCCCTGAAGACCGCTGCGGACAGTAGGAACAGACGGCTAAAGAGGGGCCCTGCAATCTGGATGAGCTACTCTCTGCAAACGGACCCAAGTAGTTCCCAGACCTGCAGTGTGTGGACAACGAAGGGCTAGTCAGGATCCTATGGGCGGTCTACCCTCAAGACCTGGAAGAACCCCTTGGAGACAGGTACTAGGGTTCAGGGTGAGAGGAAGTAGGCCGGGGCAGCTGACCCCAGTTCAGCTGAACACAGCTCAAAGCAGTTTCAGCATGTGGCTGGTGCTCCATTGACCCAGTGACAGACCCCCTAGGCTCGGATGCAATGGAGTTGGGTGGACCTGTGTCCCTCTCCCCACTTTTCCCAATCACCCAGAGCGCTTGAACTCTCTGGCCATCACCTCTGAAGGTTCTGAGTGGGGCTCTGGCCCCTGTCTAGGTCTGCTGCTCATCCCAGGCCGGGGTCTACTGATTTTTCATGTCTGTCCTTCCCTGTCTGGGGGCCAGGGGCTACAGACTTTTTGTGCCTGCCCTACCCTGCATTGGGGCTAGGGGCTACTGACTCTGTATCTGTCCTGCCTGATTCAGCAGGCAGGTTGATGATTGGCCTAACTGTCAGGGTTAATAACAGCCTCTATTAGTGATGGCTGGCTTTTTCCTGAGGCCAGACCAGTTGAGACTCAAATCTTCCTCTGATCCTGAGGAAAGGCCTGAATGCTCTGGATTGCCAACAAACAGCCTACACTATTGTTTGTATGGAGGTGTCGTATATGTATAAGAAGTTATGAATATATTTGTTATTTGTGCTTAAACTTATTTGATTCCCAGACTGGACATCTACAATCATTGTTTCCTTAATGGCCCATTAAGGGAACCACAGGCACAACTGGGCAAGGAAGAAATGTACTTGGGGAGTCACCCGAATTGACCATGTAACTCAACTCCATTTTGATTTGCAAAGACTCCACACACAGCATGGGGAAGGTCAGAGGTGATAAAGGGCAGCAGCTCCAACTTCATTTTGTCGTCAGTCTCAAGTCCTCAACAAACACCCTTCTCTGGGTCAATTCTTCTGCTACTGGGTGAAGGATTGAGCCTGCTCAGGTGCTGGGTGTCTACCAGAGGACCTGGATAAACCTACAAACCCTAAATTCTTCCAACAACTTTTTAATATGGACTCTGACTCATTTGTATGTATGACTATGTCTGCATGCAAGAATGCTAGTTTGAACTAAGTTAGTTCAAATTAATTAATTCCCATTAATTGTGCTTAATTCAAAATAACTTAGTTTGAATTAGCATGTCCACAATGGAACCCTAAATGGAACTAGAATGTCCATTCATAGGACTTGGTAGTTCAATTTAGGAGGGGGACACTATGGGAAGTGTGGCAACATGGCACCCAAGAAGGGCCATGCCCCCACTCAACTGATAAAAAGAGGAGGGCAACCTGGGAGAAAGAAGGTCAAACTGCCTTAAGTTCAAACTAGCAGTTAGTTTGAACTAACGCAGCTCCACTGGCTTAGTTTGAACAAAAGGTAGGTTCTACAAGTTTGAACTAAGGAATTCCTTGTTCGAACTAAAGAAAGGCAGGGTGGTCATGGACTAATTACGTTTGAATTAAGCTTTCTTAATTTGAATTAAATTCCCAGTGTAGACTTAGGGTCTGTGATTCACTTTGACCTTTTATAGCTCTCATATTTTGTTTCTTTTTTTTTTACATTAAATCTTTAGTTTTAGTTACCAAAGGGTTGGTTGGCAGTGAGGTATTTTTGGTAAGATCCATCCTATATTGTTCTGGGTGATGTGGCTGGCCCTTTGGGGTCAGTATAAGCTATTTATTTAAGAGACCCAATAGCAAGGTGGGGACCGGAGGAGCTGATGTGCAATCAAGGGGGCTGTTTATGCTTTATTATGTTTCTCAATAACCTGTGTGGGGAATGAGAAACATTTTTTTTAACTGAGCTGTAGTCTGGCTTAAGTGCCACCCATCAGATTTTACAGAGTTTGGCTCTCATTTTTAGAGGTTGCCCTGATTTTGGCATAGTCAAGGGGCTATCCCAGGAGGCCTGGCTGTCACTTTCCCCTTGGTGTAGGTAGCATCTCATTTTAACGCTGTCTCTTGATCTAGGCCCTAGCACTGTGATCGTCACCTTAGATCCCAGGCATAAAAAGGAGGCAGGATAACCTACAGTACAAGCAGGCAAAACTGCTCTGCCTGAGCATTGGACATCTTCCCTACACCATGTCAGCTTCCAACACAACCAATTTCACCAGCCTCTCCTACTTCAGCCTGCTGGGCATTCCTGGCCTCGAGGCTTTCCATGTCTGGATCTCCATCCCCTTCTGTGCCACGTACGCCATAGCCATCTTGGGAAACTCCACCATCCTGTGGATTGTGTGGATTGAGCCGAACCTCCATGGACCTATGTACTATTTCCTCTGCATGCTGGCAGCCATCGACCTGGTCTTGCCTACATCCATCGTGCCCAAAATGCTGCACGTCTTCTGGTTCAGTTCCAGGGAGATAGACTTTACTTCCTGCCTCGCTCAGATGTACATCATTAACAGTTTCTCAATGATGGATGGTGGGATCATTGTGGCCTTGGCGTTCGATCGCTATGTGGCCATCTGTAACCCCCTGAGATATTCCACCATTCTGACAAACTCACTTGTTGCCAAGATTGGTCTGGCCGTGCTGCTGCGGGGTTTCCTGTTTGTCCTGCCCCACCTTATCTTTGCAAGGTGGTGGCACTATTGCAGAACCAATGTCATCACCCACACATTCTGTGATATCACAGCCATGAGCAAGATTGCATGTGACAATGGCAATGTCCTCAACTACTACAGCTACATTATATCTTTAACAGTAGTTGTCCCAGATGTGTCTTTTATTACTTTCTCTTATATTCAGATCCTCAGGGCCATCTTCAGGCTCCCCACAAAGGAGGCCCGGCACAAGACTTTTGGTACCTGCAGCTCCCACATCTGTGTTGTCTTGACATTTTACATCTCAGTTCACTTCTCCTGGCTCACAGAAGTTGTTGGAGAGCATGTGTCCCTCCATTTCCACATCATCACTGCGAATTTGCACGTCCTGGTGCTCCCTATGCTGAATCCCATCATCTATGGGGTAAAGACCAAACAGATCTGGGAGAGACTGCTCCAACTCTTTACTCATAAAGTGATCTAAAGTTTTCTCTGTGAGCCCTGGCTCTCAGACCAAGCTCCATGGAGTGCTGGCTGGAGACCTGGTGTGCGTCCATTCTTCCTAGTTCACTTACAGTATGGTCAAAGAGATGTGAGATGAGAACTTTCCCTGCCATTTAACAACACAGAGACTGTGTGAGTTTGAGAGACAGAAGCTGGGGCAGGGCAGGAAAGCAGTGCAAAGTCAGTGGAAGGGACTCTTTGATGTAGGGCTATGTCTGTAGATTTGTGTAGTTTTCATTCTAAGCACTGGAAGCCATTTCAGGTACCCTGTTTGTTTTTATGTTCAACAATCTCCTTTTTGCTAGCTGAGCTATGGGGTTTCCCCAGGGCTAAGCATTCCCACCACCTCCCCCTATGTTAGCTCCCTTCAATACCAGTGCTTTCGGACTTCCTTCTTCATCCTGCTGAGCCTGCTGGTTCTGAATATTATGCAGCACTGAATTTGCATCCTCTTCTGCTCCACCTACATCACTGCTCTGCTGGTTAGCCCCATCCTGCTCTTCGTCATCAAAGCACAGCCCAACTTGCTCATGTTTAGTCTCTCTTTTTCTCCATGCTGGCTCTGACTGACATTGTCCTCTCCAACTCCACCTTGACCCTAACCCTGGGCACCTTCTGGTTCAGAGCCCGGGAGATCATACTCCTTGTCCAGGTGAAGTGTGTGGAGTCAGGAAAGCTGGTAACAATAATCTTCAACTGCTCTATGTCCACATTTGTACTGTCACGCTACAACACTTTGCTGACCAGCCTGGTTATTGTTAAGTGGTGAAGTGGCTGCTGTTTTGCTCCTCCCACATCATCTCCCACTCCTACTGCAAGCACAGGACCATGTTGATGCTGAATTGTGGGACAACAGGTGTAACAAGCTGTGCAGACTCATCCTGCCTCTCATCATTCTTGACTTGGACATGGGTTGCATCTTCCTGTCTGAATGTGAAGAGGTGGTGGCTTTGACAATGAATCAGGGAGAGATGTGATTGGACAGAGGGAGGATGGACCCTGGAGAATTCCTGATTGACATAGCCATTGCTTCCTCCAGCAGGCACCTGCCTGTATCTCGATTTCCCATGTATCCTGAACCCTGACTCATGCTGTACTCAGACAATGAATAAATGCTTCCTTGCTTTGAAATGGTTGCCCGATGTCAGAGCACATCCTCCCTGATGGTATTGCTCTGAAGGACAATTCTGTTATACTCTGGAGTCTGGCCTCTCTGTGAGCTCCCATGAGGGGGAAATAAGGGGTCTTGATGACCCAAGGCTAAGGCCTGAATTCCTTTGGTCATGTGGCTGGGCCACTGTGGTGATGTGGACACTGGAGTCAGCGCTTGTCCCCTCCCTCCAGCTCCTGCTCCTTTGACCTCCACCACCTGAGATACAGTGTAGGTGCAGACAGTGATGGGGCTCCTGCCCCAGTGTCGTCCTGCCCACTGACTGGTGATATTGCTGCCCAAACCATACCCTTGTCCTAGTGTACTCAGGTCAGTGGTGATCACATGAGGGGCCGACTGGGCTGTGACAGGCTGCTGCCCAGATCTGGTTTGGTGTGCTGCTGTGAACTCCTGATTCCCACTCTTGAATCCTGATTCATCCCACTTTGCCAAGTGAGCATGCACTCCTGAGTCTGTGCACACCAGCTTCCTGCATGTGACTAGTCCCAGGTCATTAGTATGAGCCCCCCAGTCAATTAGGCAACAGGCCCTGAGCACCACCAGGCCCATATATCACAGTGAGAGCTTCTGTCTTACAGGCATTGTGATGTTTCTCCAGTCACCATACACTCATGTCTACCCATTTACCCAAGAAATGGGTCATGCCCAGCCTCCCTCACTCATACCCTCTAAAGTTCACACAGCTTTAGATAAAACAACTTCTAATTGATTGACTGGGATATGATTTTAAATGAGTATATAGCAAATCAATGCACTATCAATTTATAAAGTTTCAGAAGTCACCACAAGGCAATAAAAGGTACAAAAATGCATACATTTCTGCTAACACTATTCCAAAGTTACTCCTTAGTCTATTTCTCATTTTCTAACTGATAAGACTGATTGTTTGGATGGAGTTCAGTAAATTTCCAAAGGGATAGCTGTGTTAGTTTAGTCCAGCAAAAAAACAAAAACAAAAACAAAAAAAGCAAACAAACAAACAAAAAAAACCAAAACCAAAACCCAAGGAGTCGTGTGGCACTTTAAGACTAACAGATTTATTTTTCGCATGAGCTTTTGTGGGAGAAAATCCACTTCATCAGATACTTTGAAGATGGGTGAACTTACAGAATGGAATGAAAATAAATGCAAGAGAGTATAAAACATAGGCTCAGGTCATACAGTAACCACAAATCAGAGCAGTTGTTAGGTTCAACAATTGCTCTGATTTGCGGTTACTGTATGACTTGATCCTCTGTTCTACACTCCCTTGCATTTATTTTCATTCCATTCTGTAAATTCACCCATCTTCAAAGCATCTGACAAAGTGGGATTTTCTCCCACGAAAGCTCATGCGAAAAATAAATCTGTTAGTCTTAAACTGCCACACGACTCGTTGTTTTTTTTTCTGGAGTTCAGTAAGTCTCAGCCCTCGTGGTCATGTGGGCAGGTTCAGTCTCTTGGAGTTGCTTCTCAGATTGTGTTCGTCTGGCCAAAGCCTCCAGTGTCCTTTTTTTTCCACCCCCCCCTCCCCATTCCATTCTTCTTGATTTTCTGGCTTCTACCTGAGGTAGTTGTGACCCAGGCCTCCTGGGATAACCAGCTGAATATGCAAAGATCAGGGCAAGCTGCAAAAAGGAGAGCAGATTCTCCCAGTACTGGTGGGTTACCTGGAGATAAACTCCCCCAACCAGTCACAGACAATGCTTCTGATTCCCCCACAATGGATATCAAGAAGCCACCATATCGTATAGCCAGCTCCCTTTACTGCATTCCAGTCACCGGTCCTCAGTACAGCCACTAGGTCTGTTAAAGAAATAGGTTCTTCTGACCCCAAGGGGTCAGCCACATTACACAGAACAATACAGGCTTGAATCTTACCCAAAGTAACACGCTGCCAGCCAATCCTCTAGTAACTACAACTAAAGGTTTAATATAAAAAGAAAAGAAACAAAATGAGAGATGTTATAGGGTCAAAGTGAATCACATACATACAAATGATTTAGAGTCCAAAGAAGATAAGTCCTTGTTTCACAGCTTCAGTTGTTAGTAATCCAGTTTATAGGAATAGACACCAAATAATCCAAGTGTAGAGTTTGTTCTAACTCTCCCCCATGAGAATTAGCAGGGCAGTTTCCAGGCCAGTGTTGGCTGGGATCTCAATCCTGCGGCCCAAACTTTCCCTGAGAAGCTTGGACAGATGTGAGAAGCCGGAATTTGGTTCCCAATGTCCTTTTATAGTTGCAGCTAGCAAGGTGGGCATTTGCAGGTCAGTTCTTAACGTGGGCTTTGATGACAGTTTCCAGGTCTTTCTTAAGTGGAGCATAGCAATACATATTGTCCTTTGAAGGAAAACCTTCACCTCCTGGGTACCCCAGGTAATTAACTGCATTAGTGCCATTAACAGACAGTTTAAATTGGTACATCAAAGGTCCCTTTAGATGTTAATGTTCCCTCTTGACCCCTTCCAACAGAACAATGGTAACAGATAGAGAAGCACTTCATTCACCTTGCTAACCTCTAACAGGATACCTGTAAATACCATCAAGAAACAACTAAGGATACAAATGCATATCAAAGCACTAGCCTACTCATACATTGTATTTCCATATAATATATCTTCAAAGGTTAGCCTTAGGTCATGTATTTTACAAAGATGGCTTGGCCTTTTCAGGTCTAGCATGACAGTAGTCAATTGAATCTGCTTTACCGTTGTCATGTAATTCACTAGCCTCTGTGCTGGAGAGGCACTCTAGAGGGGCTGTGCTTTTTAACATGCTTCACAGCTGTACCCATACATGATGATGGAGGAAACAGAACACCCTAAGAATAAAATAGACCATTCAAAAGGGAACCTTGCATGGCATAATTTGCATTAAATCATAAAATCACATTACAAAAGCAAGCATAAGAAGCATAGCCCACAAGTGCATGGGTATACAACTCTGTGACAGGCTGGGCTCAGCATGTGGCTTTCAGAAAAGGAGACAGCTGCAAACGCAGAATGGTTGGGAGTGTCTGTGGAGCCTGAGAGGCTGTAGGGTGGGAGGAGAAGAGGAAACTGAAATGGTTACAATCTTAGTAGACTGTAAAGAGAATATCCCAAGCTGAGGGATAGATCTGGATGGGAATCATAGCATAATCTGAAAGTCTGACCCCACCAGAGGGCAGGCAGGGAAGGCTCCCAGTTGAAGGCAGTGTCCAGAGAAGAAGGAATGGAAGAGAAGCCCTGGCCTGGGATAAGGTCCCAGGTCAGATGTGGAGATGAACTGTCTAAGGGCTTTGAGGACTTTTTGATGATAAAGATAGAGAAAGCTACTAGAGGAGAGGCCATTCTCAATTTGATTTTGAGAAACAGAGAGCAACTGACTGAGAATTTGAAAGTGGAAGGTAACATGTGAATGTGACCATGAAATGGTAGAGTGCATGATTTTAAGGAATGGTAGGAAAGAGAGGACCAAAATAAAGGCAATGGATTTCAAGGAGACTTTGGCACACTCAGGGAGTTGATAGCTAGTATCTCATGGAAAGCATGTTTAAGAGAAAAACAGCTGAAGACAATTGGCAGTTTGTTTTAGAGACATTGTTAAGGACATGAGATCAAATCATTCCATCATTTTGGAAGGCTAAAAAGTATGGGAAGAAGCTACTTTGGCTTAACCAGAAGATTTTCAATAATCTAAAAATAAAAAAAAAGAGTTCTACAAAAAGTGGGAACTAGGTCAAATTAAAAAGGATTGGTATAAACAACACAGTTATGTAGGGGAAAAATCAGACAGGTTAAGTCAGAAAATGAGATCAAATTAGCTAAAGGCATAAAGGGAAACAAGAAAACATTTTCCAAATGCATTAGTAGGAAGAGGAAGACCAACAACAGTGTAGGACTGTTACTCAGCAAAAAGGGGAAAACATTAACAGAAAATGTAGGAACAGCAGAGGAACTAAACCATTTCTTTGTTTTGTCCTTCACCGAGAAGGTTGGTGGTAATTGGATGCTGGATGTAGAACAAAGCAGTAAAAACAGGAGAGGATCAGAAGCTAAAAGTGGGAAAGAACAAATTAAAAATTACCTATAGAAGTTAGATTTCTTCAGCTAACCAGGGTTTGATAGTATGTTCCCTAGAATACTCAGAGTTGACTCATGAGATATCTGAGCCATTGACTATTATCTTTGAAAAATCAGAAAGACTGGAGAGATCGTAGAGTACTGGAAAAGTGCAAATATAGTGTCCATATATAAAAAGGAAAATACAGAGAATTATATACCAGTCAGTTTAACCTACTGTACCAGGAAGAATAATGGAGCAAATAATTAAGGAATCAATTAGCAAACATCTAGAAGAGAACAAGGTGTTAAGTGAGAGACAGCATGGATTTGTCATGAACAAATCATGTCAAATCAACCTGAGAGCTTTCTATGATGAGGGAGCAAGCCATGTTGATAGAGGGGAAGTGGTAGATGCAGTAGATGAGGTATATCTAGACTTTAGTAAGACTGTTGATATGGTCATGCATCACCTTTTTGTTAATGAAATAGGAACTGGAACTTAGATGGAGCTACTATAAGATGGGTGGAAAACTGGTTGGATAACCACTCCCAGAGAGTAGTTATAAATGGTTCTCAGTCATGACGGAAGGGTATAATGATCAGGGCACCCAAGTTATTGGTTCTGGGTTTGGTTCTGTTCAATATTTTCATCAGTGATTTAGATCATGGTGTACAGATTACACTTATAAAGTTGGCCAAAGATACCAAGCTGGGTAGGGTTGCAAGTGCTTTGGAGAATAGGATCACAATTCAAAATGATTTGGCTAACTTTGAAATGGTCTGAGGTAAATAGAGTGAAATTCAACAAAGAGAAGTTGAAAGTACAGCACTTAGGAAAGAACAATCCATTGCACACATACAAAATGGGCAGCAACTGCCTAGGTAGGACTACTGGAGAAAGGGATCTGGGTGTCATAGTGGAGCACAAGCTAAATATGATTCAACAGTATAACAATGTTAAAAAAAAGGAAAAGCCATTCTGGCATGTATTCACAGGAGTATTGTATGTAAGACATGAGGAGTACTTCTTCTGCTCTACTCCACTCTGGTTAGTCCTCTACTGGAGTATTGTGTCAGTTTCTGGGCACCTCATTTCAGGAAAGAAGTGGAGAAACTGCAGAAACTCCAGAAAAGAACAGCGCTAAGTGTTAGAACTCTGGAACACTTGACTTATGAAGCAAGATTGAAAGAGCTGGGTTTGTTTAGTCTGGAAAAGAGGAGACATAGAGGGGACATGATAAAGTTTTCAAGTAAATAATAGGTTGTTATGAGGAGGAGGAAGAAACATTGTTTTCCTTAACCACTGATGACAGGAAAAGAGGCAATGGGTTTAAATTATGGCAAGGGGGGCAGGGTTAGGTTAGACATTAGGAAAATATTCCTAGCTGTCAGGGTGATTAACCACTGGAATAAGTTGCCTAGGGTGGCTGTGGAATCTCCATCATGGAAAGTTTTTAAGAGCAGGTTAGACAAGCACCTGTCAGGGTGTTAAGATGGTCCTTGGTCCTGCCATGAGTGCAGGGGACTGGACTTGATGACCTCTCATGGTCCCTTCCAGTTACTATCATTTGATGATAATACTCCAGCTGCAGTCAGCTCCAGGGCAGTAGTTGAATTCTTGTTTCCAGTTTCAGTCATGTAGCTTCAGCTTCCAACCTCTGGATCACATCAAACTTTGCCTCTGTTCCAGAGGGATGCTTGGGACCCTCTTCAAGAGCGGTAGGGTATAGAACCACTGAGCTTCCTCTTTGCCTGCACCCAGACCAACCTTGGTGCTGCACAGGTGCACACAGCTCTGCTCTTTCCCAGCTGCCCATCTGACAACTAAATTTGGGGAGGGCCCCAGGCCAACTCCCATCCAAACCTGCTGAGCTCCAGGATGTCAGGTTAGGATCTGGGTTCCAGTTCAGTAACTCAGACCCTGGGGCTGGTTGCATAGAGTCTCCACTGCCTGGGATGAGGGGCCCTGACTGCTGTCCAAGAGGATGGTGACAGCCAGTGTCAAGGCTGTTTCCCAACTCTGGCACATGGAGTGAGAAAGTTGGGACCTGCAAAATGCCTTAACCCCACTGGTCCTAATGTCTTGCCTAAAAACTCTCCAAGGCTTCCAATTTCCTTTTCTTGGAGTGGTATTTCTGCCACCAATCAAATGCAAAATGTCTTTGAAAACCCAGGATGGTGCACTCACTAACTGGTGCAGACCCACGGCAGGTGACCCAGAGGAGCCCGAGGTACGCCCCAGAGAGGCACCCTGAACCAGAGCAGTGGCTGGGAACCAGAGCTGCAGCCATCTGGAGCTGGGTGTGGTGAGCAGCTGGGGAGCAGTGAAGGGGGGCTGACGCTGGGAAGAAGGGCCCTGCCCCTGGAGCTTGGGGACGAGTAGCCACAGCCAGAGCCTGCATCTGGCCCCCTGGATCATCCAGTTGCAGCCAGGCCTGGGCAGAGGGCTTGTAATGTGGGGAACTGACTGTGAGACTGTTCCTCAGGCCCCAGGGACTCTGTGTGTAGTGCCCCCACGCCAGGGGGTGGCACTGGGGGTTTACTTTTCACCTTTTTCCACTTTTCTCTATTTTCTTATTGGGTTATGTTTTATTTCTGTGTGCTTAAATAAATTGTATTACTTGAACCATATACAGTGACTGGTGGGCCAGGAGAGCACTCAGTGCAGTCAGCACCCCGGAGTGGGGACATCCTACCCCTATCCTGAAAGACCATGATAAGATAGGGGGGTCAAGCCCCCAGAAATTCTGGGGCCCAGCATTGTTGGGGTTATAGGGACTCCTCCACACAGGAGATTGGGAGGGGAGCCTTTGAGGTCAGGCAGGCCTCTGGGTAAAGGAAGCGGGAGCAGGGACCCAGATCCTTTTGCTACCCACCTTCACCGGGGTGATATACAAGCCTGGAAAGTTCCCCACAATAGCAGGTCCATGTCCCCCACATACATCAGCATGGTGGAACCCAAAAAGGAACCAAGATCACATCTAGCTAGAAATGCCCTATTCATGCATGGTCAGTTACAGATCTGAAGTTATTTTAAGCATAGATGTCACTGGATCCTCTGTTGCTGTCACCCTGGCCCTCAGATCTATCCAGGAGCTCTGCTGCCACCAGAAAAAGCCAAGGCAGGGCTGCTGCTCCAATTCAAAACCTGTACTCTGTTTCTCTGGGCTTTCCTTGGGTTACTCTAAGAGTCACTGTCTTTGGTGTTAACCTCTTCCTTCGCAAGGTTACAACACGTGGCTCCTGGAGATGGCCATGGCCTGTACAAAGGAGGCTTGTGGTGTGCCACCTGGAGATGCCAGTGTGGGGTGCTGGGTGGGCCCACGGGCAAGCTAGCTATCCACCTGGCCAGTGTCCTCTATTCTCTGGTGCTGTGTTCTGTGCTGCGAAGAGGTGGCCCCGCTCCTCACAGGCCCAGCCCCTGTCTGTTGGGCCCTATTTCTGGCCAGCCTGGAGCCGGGGCCAATTGTAAGAAAAGCCCTGGCGCCTGGGTTTCTAACCTGATGCACCAAACTATGCTCTGAGCCCAGCCCAGAGGCCTGATGACCACAGAGCGACCCTCAGCCTGGCTCAGGAGCCTCCCTTGACCCGCTCAGGAAGTTTTGAGGGGTTTATGAAGGGAGACTGTTGGGTCTGCTGGGCCGGGTTGGCAGAACTGAGCCAGGGGCTGGACCCCTGGTCGGCCACTTTTTGGAAGGGCTGTGCTGAGCTCCACTCCCCCACCCTCGCCCGGTGCTGGCAGCCATGGCTGGCTGGGAGTGGAGTGGGGGAGTGGGAAGCAATGGCCTGGAGGGAATGGGTGGGGTGGAGGGTGAATGTGGCAGGGCAGGGGTGTCTGGTGGGAGGGCAGGGGTGACAAAGAAGGGTAGAGGTAATGGGGCAAGGGAGAGTGGGGGGAGCATGGGAAGCAGAAGGGCAGGGACTCCTTCCCCCACAAGCAAGTCTTCCAGCTCCCCAGCTGCTGTCCCCCACTCCCAAGCTGTTCTGGTGCAGGTGCCCCCATCGTGGTCCAGAGCCACGCATGGGACTCTGGGCTGGAGGCTCCTGGCCCCCCTGTTTGGCTGGGCTGGGTCCAGAGTCCAGGCTCTTGGCTTCCAACCTCTCCTTCCCCTCATGCGGCTGTGAGCTCAGGCTGTGGGATCGTGAGCCCAGAGTGCTTGCTTGCTGGATCCAGGACCTGAGCTCCTAGCACCCAGCTGTGAACACCAGCTGTCCCTGCCAGGAGCCCAGAGTCCAGACTCTGGGCTCCTGACACCCCACCCGGCACTGGGATGGGCCCCAAGTGTGAGGTCGGACTCCCAGCCCTGACCCATCAATCTGTCTGGGGCAGGGTTAGGGATGTGTGAGATGGCGTTAGAGCTGCTGAGGGAGTGGGGCTGGGGCTAGGATTGTGACCGCCACCTACACACACACTGCCTGGGCAGGAGAAGAGGGAGGGATTTAAGTTTCCCCCCCTCTCTCCTGCCCTGGCTATGAGCTGCTGGGGAAGATGGCTTGCAGCAACTTTTGCTGGTCCTGGAAGACAGGCTCTGTGTGGCCTGTGCTACTGCTGGGTCTGTGACTCAGGGCTCTGGCTGGGGACATGTGGGGCTCATGCCCCATACAGCCAGCACTAACAATGCCCCTTCTGAACATTACTGTGATGGTGGTATGGTCCCTGCAATTTCCCACATATCGACAGATATGAAACTCAGCCTTGTCACATCTCCGAATGTGTGTCTGACACGATTTGAATACATGCAGAGAATCAGAAAGCTGTGTTCCCACGCTGGGTGGAAACACACATACAGGGATAATGGCCTGGCCTAAGCACCTGTGAGCCCTTTGCCTCAAGTGGCAGGAATCAGGCCCATTGCTGAACACAGACAATCATGACCATGGGAGTGTTGACCTTGGGGGTGGTTGAGGAATCTTCTTAAAAGAAAGGGGGCACACTTTTCTAATTGGTCTTCCCTGGAATCTGGCTTGCAAGCAATGTCTAGGGCTGGCACCTACCCACAAGCCCTTCCTTCCCCTCTGCAACTGGTCCGCCAGACACTGGAATGTCGTGGGCATCCCCCTGAGGTTGAAGGGGGGTTCCCAGGAAATAGAAGAGCCCCATGCCAGGGATTAAGGCAGATTCCTGTCCAGCAGCTTGGTCTAAGGCACCAGTCTGTAACCCTTGGTGAGATCCATAGAAGTGATATAACGAGCTCTGCCCAGCTAATCTAGGATCTGGTCTGTCTGGTGCATGGCGTTGGCATTGGATGCAGTGAGTTTCTGATAGTTCACACAGAACTGGACTGACCCATCTTTCTAGGGGCCCAGCAATGCTGGAGAGATCTGTGGGCTGGTGGATGGGTGGATCATCCCCATAACTAGCATATCCTGGGCCTCCTTCTCCAGGTCCTGGGCTACTTTCCCAGTGACTCTGAAAGGGGAACATTCAATGGGAGTGGGTGGCCAGGTTAGTGAGCACCTGCCGGCAGGAGAACAGCCCAGTGCTCTTATAAACCCGTAACCATCCTGTCCAGGGCAAATCCTCTGTGCTGGCTCACAGACTGGGATGTTGTTGCAGATTCTGGTGTGAGCCAGGAAAGTTATCAACTGGTCTGCTGCTAACTTGGGGTGGGCGAGAAAATTTTTGGCCTGTCGGCCATGCCCACAGAATGGCAGGCCATACACAGTGGGAGGGGGCAGGGCTGGAAGCAGGAAGAAGCTGCCGCTGAGCCCACACAATGTGAAGGAGGTGGGACTGGGAGGGGAGAGTCACCACTGTGTTCAGCAAGGGTGCACTGGTCCCAAGTGACGGGGAAGTGGTGGGATAAGAAGAGAGAAAAAATTGTTATGCTTCTGCTTGGAGGGCGCCTGTTGGCCCACGAGCTGGGATGGGGTGGGGGAAGAAGCTGGGTGTAGACAGGTGGGTGGCCACCATTTTGCAGCCAGGTCCATCTGGGGAGCCTGATGAAAGGCTCTGGTGGGCCACAGCTGGTCTACACGCCATAGTTTGTCCATATCTGCACTAAGCGATCAGAGAATGATAATTCTACCTAGTGCTCATCTTCTAATCTGAATGTCACATTGCATCATGTCAAACAACTGTGAATGTTGAAAGTCTATGACATCTCCCCTGTTGCCTTTAGACATCAATTTTCTTAGCGCCTAAAAAGAGAAATCATGCCTGGGTGTCATATAGGAGTGTATAGGAAAGCTGTGCGCTGATAAACAGCTGACTTGTTCACCTCCCCGAGAGGTGGGTGTATCAGATCCTATTCCTAGTTAGTAAAGGTGCTGGAACCTTCCTGAAGCCAGCAGCGCTATAGGAGTGTCAGAGGAGGCCTGGGCTGGGTAGCACTGACTTCTGCTTTCTCACACATCTGCTGCACTCACTATATTGAAAAATCAAATGGTTCCTTATGTTCAAAAAGCCCCGAGTACATCAACAACACAGTGCAAACATCAGCCCCTCTACAGGCCTGGAACCAAGCAAGTAGTGCCGTATCTGGTCGAGTTCCAGAATATATGGGGTCTTGGTGTGAAGGGGGCTGGGGGTTAAACTTGGAAGAAGCAGTCAGAGCAGTGAATGCCAACTTGTCACTTTTAAAAGCTCTTTCCTCCTTTCTTTGGGAAGTAGGCTCCTTGGAGCCAAATCTGTTTTAGCTGGTCTTCCCGCCCTCCAGTCATCAAAGAATACATTCTGAGGCTCTTGGAAGACAGGAAGGTGATTAGGAAGCATCAGCATGGACTCTGATTGGCATGATTGCATGCTATGAGGAGATGACTGGCTCTGTGGATGTGGGGAAAGAGATGGGTGTGATATACCAAGACTTTAGCAAATATTTTGATAAAGTTTTCCGTAATATTCTTCTCAGCAAGTTAAAGAAGAGTGGATTGTATAAATGGCCTATAAGCTGGATACAGAGCTGGCTAGAATACTGGGCCCAACAAGTTGCGATCAATGACTCCATGTCTCATTGCCAGCCAGTAACAAGCAGACTCCCCAATATCTGGCATTGGTTCTGTTCAATCTCCCCATCATATGATCCGTGCAGCACCTTTGCCAAGTATGGTGGTAGTCTACCTACTCAGCCCTGCAACTTACCACTCCGTGATGTAGTGGCAGTCCTGTGTATTTACAGAAACTGTCCGGGTGTCCACTCAATCTTCTTCTGGACCTGTCAGACTGTTAGCTATCCACCCATCCTTGGCATTGACAGGCTATCAGACCCAGTGGAGTGCTAGCCATTATGCCTGGTTTTTCCTCCTAATTGACGATAATGTCAGCAGGGAGTCAGGGAATTCTCCTCTCCTTTGGGAAGGACCCTTAATTACTGTTTACTCCTAGTAGACGGGTAATGAGCACAGAAGAGCAAACATGAAAAAAGAGACATTGGCCACTGTCCCCTGCCTGCAGTCAAGGAACCCCACTGGAATTGCCCAGAGCTATATTATAAACCCATTTCCATCCTGTCCGGGACATTTCCTCTGCATTGGTTCTCCACGTGGAGTGTTTTTGCAAATGATGGTGTGACGGGTGTGGGGTATGACTACTTGAGACGGATTCCCTGGCAAGACATCGCCGTGTCAGAATTCACAGGTACCCCATCCCTTGTTCTTAGAATCATAGGGTTGGAAGGGACCTCATGAGGTCATTTAGTCCAACTCTCTGCCAAAAAGCAGGACCACTCTCATGAAATTATCCTAGCCAGGGTTTTGTCTTCCTGAGATTTCCATTATAGCTGCTGTGCTGTAGTTTTGTTATACTTAGAAAAGAAAAGATGAGCAGCCTCTTTTCAAGGGACAAGGCAAGACACCACTTTTATTGCAGGTGGAAGGATGTTGGAATGGCATCTCACACACACACAAATTCATACCCAAGAAGTTCTGCAGATTGGTCTGATATAATTATCAGTCTTTTCAGGTGGTGTTTGAGCCAGCCTATTTGCCCCCTAGGCTGGCAACGAGGAGGTAGGGAGCCAGGCCTCTGTTGATGGGGACTGTGATGCTCCAAGATGACAGTCGTAGAACGAGACCCAAAATTTCCATGGTCTTACCCATCTTTTATACTTGCTGGCTCTCATGTCAGTCTATTGGACTTGCTGTGTCAGGCTGCCTCAGGGCTCCTGTGATCACTGATCACTAGTCACTTGCAGACATGTTTTTCATCTTGTCTTCATTGTACTTTGTTCTTTTCTTTCTTGGGTGGATCTTTCTTGATTTTTAGGGATCTGTCTGCATTCTTTACCCATTAAGGTGGTATTTGCATTTCATCACGACAATCTGGTGGTCAGACACTGATCCCATCCCACACACCTTCATTCACACATCTCATTCACACACTTACATGTAATTAGAAAGTGTACACCTAAAGAGTTTCATCAAGAATACAAAATAGACTCCCTTATTCAAGATGGGGTCTTATTAAACAGTACTATACCATTCTCATAACAGTAAAGGAAACTTTTACATCTATCGCTATCTCACTCATGAAATTAAATTCAAATGTAAATTTAATTCAAATGTATTTGATGGGTCATATATTACAGAATTATCTTAAGGCAAAACTGGGAGGCTTGCGAACAGGGGACAGCAAACAGGGGAGTTTGAGAGGGAGTTTGGGGAGGAGTTTGTGAAACCACGATGGTGAAGAGGAGCCGCACTGCTGCCAGCGCCCCTTCTGTCTCTTCTACCTGTGCCTGTAGCCAGACAGACATCCTGACCATAGATATCTCTACCCAGACCCTGGTGTGGACTTGCAGGGACTGCAGCCTGCAGTTCCCTGTCTCCAATGATCAGGCTGGGGAGATGAATCGATGTGACAGGTGCCTGCTGGTGGAATCTCTCAGGAGGCAGGTGGGAGAGTTACAGGAGGAGGTGTCTCGGCTTAGGAGTATCCACACCCTGGAGAAGTTCCTCGACAGCATCCACGAGGAGAAGTGCAAGATGGAGGGCACTGACCAGAGACTACTGCCACAACACTGGAGCTGGATGGGGAGCCTGTGGCAGGGGGAGGACACTGGCAGCTGGTTACCTCTGGCGGTAGGCAGTGCTCCACCCCTGCCCAAAACCCACCCTCTGTTGTGGTGAAGAATCGTTATGCGGTGCTAGAGACAGTGAAGGAGGTGGAAGAGGAGAGGCCATGCACCCCCGAGGCTGGGAGGATCACAGCCACCACAGCTAGGAGGAAACGTAGAGTTGTGGTGGTTGGGGACTCACTTCTGAGGGGGACGGAGGCACCCATCTGTCGCCCTGACAAGATCTCTCGAGAGGTATGCTGCCTGCCAGGTGCCCGCATCCGAGACGTTATGGAGGGATTGTCGAGAATCATCCGCCCCTTTGACTACTACCCCATGC
>ML683119.1:0-25985 GCA_007922195.1 Podocnemis expansa | reverse complement strand
GGGGGGGGGGTGAGCTGCTGCAGGGCGGCTCACCCCCTGCTGGTGCCTGCAGCCCCCTTTCTGGGGCTGCAGGGTGAGCTAGCAGCCGCTCACCCCCAGGGGTAATGAAATAGCATGTTCACACTGTGAACTTGCTATTTCATTTCCCGCTTTTTTTCTTATTTCGAATTAACATTTTGTTAAGTCGAAATAAGATATTTCAAAATAAGGTGTAGTTTCGAAACAAGTTGTTTCGACACAACTTGTTTCAAAATAACCCTGTGTGTGTGTGAACACAGCCCTTGTTTGTTCTACTGAACTAGACTACCATGGCTGCCCCTTTGGATCTATTTCTTGAGGAGACTGTGTGGTTATCTGAGAACCAGAGGAGCTGAAATGTAATAAGGGATTTTCCCCCCCTCTGTTATGTTTCTTGATAACCGGTGTGGGGAATCACAAACATGGTTTGTTACTGATCAGGAGTCTTGCTCAAGTGCCGCCCATCAGGTTTTAGAAAGGTTGGCTCTCATTTTTGCAGCTCCTCTGATTTTCGCATATTCAGGGGGTTACCCCAGGAGGTCTGGATCACACTTCCCCCTGAAAAGAAACCACCCTTTTTGCAGGTAGCGTCTCATTTTAACACTGTCTTTTCATCCAGGCCTTTGCACTGTGAGTGTCATCTTAGAACCCAGGCTCATAAAAGAAGTCAGGAGAACCTGCTGTACATGCAGAAGACACTTTTCTAACTCAGAATTGACAACATTCTCCCCTACATCATGACAGATTCCAATGCAACCAATTTCACCAATCCCTCCTACTTTGTCCTGCTGGGCATTCCTGGCCTGGAGGATTTCCACATCTGGATCTCCATCCCCTTCTGCTTCATGTACACCATAGCCATCTTGGGAAACTCCACCATCCTGTGGATCGTGTGGATGGAGCCGAGCCTCCATGGACCCATGTACTATTTCCTCTGCATGCTGGCTGCCATCGACCTAGTGCTGTCTACATCCTTTGTGCCCAAAATGCTGAGCATCTTCTGGTTCAACTCTAGAGAGATAGAATTCAGTGCCTGCCTCACCCAGCTGTACTTCATTCACAGCTTCTCAATGATGGATGGTGGGATCATCGTGGCCCTGGCATTCGATCGCTATGTAGCCATCTGTAATCCCCTGAGATATTCCACCATCCTGACAAACTCTGTTGTTGCCAAGATTGGTCTGGCTGTGTTGCTGCGTGGCTGCCTGCTAATACTGCCAGAACCTTTCCTGACAAGGTGGTGGCACTATTGCAGAACCAATGTCATCACCTACACATACTGTGAGACCATAGCCTTGAGCAAGATGACGTGTGTCAATGGCTACATCATCAACTACTACAGCTACATCCTGGTATTATTAGTAGTTATCCCAGATGTGTCTTTCATCACCTTCTCCTATATTCAGATCCTCAGGGCCATCCTCAGTCTCCCCACAAAGGAGGCCCGGCACAAGACTTTTGGTACCTGCAGCTCCCACCTCTGTGTTGTCCTGATGTTTTATGTCTCAGTTCTCTTCTCCTGGCTCACGGAAGTTGTTGGAGAACATGTGTCCCTCCAGTTCCACATAATCACTGCCAATTTGCACCTTCTGGTGCTTCCCATGCTCAATCCCATCATCTACGGGGTAAGGACCAAACAGATCTGGGAGAGACTGCTCCAACTCTTTACTCATAAAGTGATCTAAAGTTTTCTCTGTGTGCCCTGGCTCTCCAACCAAGCTCCATGGAGTGCTGGCTGGAGACCTGGTGTGCGTCCATTCTTCCTAGTTCACTTACAGTATGGTCAAAGAGATGTGAGATGAGAACTTTGCTTACCATTTAAAAACACAGAGACTGGATGAGGCTGAGAGACAGAAGAAGCTGAGGCAGGAGAGTAGTACAAAGTCAGTAGAAGGGATTCTTTGGTGTAGGAGTATGTCTGTAGGCTTGTGTAGGGTCTATTCTGAGCAATGGAAGCCCTTTCATGTACCCTGTGTATCTTTGTGTTCAACCCTTTCCTTCTCCTGCCTGAGTGATGGGGATTTCTCATGGCTCAGAATGCCTACCACCTCGCGCCATGTTGGCTCCCTTCAATACCAGTGCTCTCGGGCCTTCTTTCTTCATCCTGCTGAGCTCTCCAAGGCTGAAGATTCTACCCCCTTCTGCTCAACTTACATCACCACTCTGCTGGGCAACCCCACCCCGCTCTTCCTTGTCAATGCAGAGCCTGGAAGGGACCATGACAGGTCACTGAGTCCTCATGGCAAGACCAAGTGCCCCTATTAAACAATCCATGACAGGTGTTTGTCTAACCTGCCCTTAAAAACTTGCAATGTAGGAGATTCCACAACCTGCCGAGGAAACTTATTCCAGTGTTTAATCACCCTCACAGTCATGATATTTTTTCCTAATGTCTAAGCTGAACCTCCCTTGCTATAAGTTAAGCCTGTTGCTTCTTTTCCTATCATTTGTGATTAAGAAGAATAATTTTTTCCCTTTCTTTCTCATAACAACCTTTTAGGTACTTGAAAACTTTTATCATATACCTTCTCAGTCTCCTTTTTTTCCAGGCTAAAGAAACTCAGCTCCTTCAATCTTCCCTCATAGGTCAAATGTTCCAGACCGCTAATCATTTTTGTTGCCCTTCTCTGCACTTTCTCCATTTTCTCCACATCCTTTTTGAAATGAGATACCCCAAACTGGATACAGTACTCAAGTTGAGGCCTAATCAGTGCATAGTAGAGTGGAAGAATAACTTCTCATGCCATACTCAAAATACTCCTGTTAAAACACCCCAGAATGGCATTTGCTTTTTTTGCAACAGTATTACATTGCTGACCCATATTTAGCTTGTGATCCACTATTACACCGAGCTCTCTTTCTCCAGTACTCTTTCCTATGCAGTCATTGCCCATTTTGTATGCGTACAATGGGTTGTTCAATCCTAAGTGGAGTGCTTGGCACTTGTCTTTATTGAATTTCATTCCATTTATTTCAGACCATTTCACCAGTTTTCCAAATCATTTTGAATTGTGGGCTTATGCTTCAAACTACTTACAACCCTTTTCAGATTGGTATCATCTGCAAACTTTAAAAGTTTGCTCTCTATGCCATCATCTAAGTCACTCATAAAAGTGTTGAACAAAGCTGGGCCCAGGACAGATCCCTGCAGCACCCAGCTTGTTACGTCCTTCCAGCCTGAATGTGAACTGTTAATAACTACTCTCGTAGCAGTTATCCAATTATTTTTTCACCCATCTTATAGTACTTCCATCTAGTTTATTCCTCCCCAGCTTGTTAATGAGAATATGATTTGAGACCATATCAAATGCCTTACTAAAGTCTAGATATACAACATCTACCACTTCCTCACTATCCAGAGGCTCATTAACACATCACAGAAAGCTATCACGTTGGGTCGACATGAGTTGTTTTTGACAAATCCATGCTGATTAGCCCTAAGCACCTTAGTCTTTTCTAGATGTTTGCAAATCAACTCCTTAATTATTTGTTCCATTATTTTCCCAGTACAGAGGTTAAACTGACTGGTCTATAATTCCCTGGATTGCTCTTATTTCCTTTTTTGTGGATTGGCACTATATTTGCCCCTTTCCAGTCCTCTGGGAACTCCCCGTCTTCCATTACTTTTCAAATATCATTTTCAAAGCTTCTGACGAAGTTGGATTTTCTCCCATGAAAGTTCATGCAATAAAAAAATGTGTTGGTCTTTAAGTGCCACAGGACACCTTGTTTGTTTTGACCAGGGATCAGCAACCCAAAAGATAAGTAGAGCCGTTTTAAAATAATTCTTTCAATAACCAGTGTTTTGAGAGCTGAAATGGGTGTAGCCTTCTGATGGGGGGTGCCGGGAGCTGGGCCAGGATGCCTGGTGCAGGGTTCCCTGGTGGGAAGTGGGAGCCTGGAACCAGGAGGAGGGCCCCCCACAGGGTCCCCAAATGGCAGGGGACTCTGTAGCCAGGAGCAGGCCACCTACAGGGTCCCTAGTGATAGGGTGTCACAGGTTGCCCCCCAGATCCAGTCTGGTGTGCCACTGTGAGCCCTCAATTCCCACTCCTGAACCCTGTTTTGTCCTGCTTTCACCACTCACTCCTGAGTCAGTCCAATCCAGCCTCTGGCATGCAATCAGTCCCAAGCAGTGGCTGTATACCCCCCAACTAATCAAGGGATGGTCCTCAAGTGAGCACCCTCGGCCCCTATTACCACACCAAGAGCCACTGTCTACAGAGATTTTAGCCAACTCCTAATAACTATACATTCTAGTACTCCCATTTAATAAAGAAATGGATTACGCTCAGCCTTCTTCATTCACAGTCTCTAAAGATCATACAGCTTTAGATAAAACAATCCCAGCACTTGGGGCTGAGCGGCTGCAGCTGCGGGGAGCTGGTGGGGAACTGGCTCCCCAGCACCCTGGGGCTCAGTTGCTGGGAGCCGCTGGCCCCCTGACTGCCCCACCACCTGGGGGGGGAGTGGTTGGGGGATCCTGCCTCCCGGCTCTGCCCCTCACCAGTTCTGGGGGCTGCAGCCCCCGGCAGGGTGGCTGCAGCTGCCATGGCTCACCCTGTGCCCAGCTCTGGGGGCTGCAGCCGCCAGAGCTGGGTGAGGGGTGAGCTGCTGCAGGTGCGGTCACCCCACTCCTGCATCTCTCCTCAGTACCCTGGCCAGGGTGCTGAGGAGGGGTGGCCTTTCATCCCAGGATGCTATGCACCCTGGGAGGAAGGTCCAACACATTATTTCAAAATGATGGTTCTTCTTTTGAAATAATGTGTCCAAACGGCATTATTTCAAAACCACCATTTCAAAATAATAGCCGTTTAGAAACCAAACCAGGTTTAAGCTGTTTCGAAAGGATGCCTCTTATTTCAAAACGATGGAGCCCGTTGTTTTGAAAGAAGAAAATGTAGTGTGGGCGTAATCTTTTTTATTTCAAAATAACCAATGTTATTTCAAAATAAAAAAGACTTGTGGACATACCCTCTTTGTTTCTCATCTCACTCACCCCTCCCCTTCCAGCCAGCGATGATTCATTTTTCCCAGTCTGAGCTACCTCATTTATCATATCTCTGCTGCCTCCTCCAAGTGCTAGCTTGCTCAATGTTATTGAGAGAGAGCTCTGTCTGTTTCCCACCCCCCCGAGCCATGTTACACATCTGTATACATGTATGAGGCCACAAGAAACATATCATAGTAATCTTGTAGAATAGACTATGAGCATCCATAAAGAACCCTTACATGGTGTAATTGGCATAAACACATACAATGCCAGTGTATAATTGAACAGAAATATCATATAGATCATAACTCAGGATGCAGAGATGTGCGTCCCATGACACAGGAGGTGAACATGGAGCCCAGAGCTGCAAGAGGACAGCCAAAGTGCTGTCTGTGGCTCTGGAGCTGCAGGTTGCAAACTCCTGTTTTTGACCATCCTATAAGTGATATATGAAGGAGGACCCCTCATGAGGTCACCAGCCAGCTGTCCATAGAGCTCAGTCTGACTGCCAGGTTGCCAGGAGAAAACTTTAGGTCCATTAATGAGTAAAGAGCTGTATCAACCTGTGCAGATCTGTTTGGTTCCTATCCCATAGATGATGGGATTGAGCATGGGGAGCACCAGGAGGTACACGTTGACAGTGATGATGTGGAAATGCAGGGGCACATTCTGGCCAACCTTGTGTATGAGGAAGGAGAAGAGAGCTGGGATGGTAAGTTCTCGCAGATGGTTATGGCGTACATGGTGCAGAAAGGGATGGAGATCCAGACATGAGCTGCCTCCAGCTGAGGAATACCCAGCAGGGTGAAGGAAGAGAGGTTGGTGAAGTCAGTTGAGTTGGAACCTGAGATGAGTAGGAGCAAAAGTGTCCAGCTCTGAGGTAGAAGATTGTCTCTTGAATGTACTGTTGGTTTCTCTGACTTTCTTTATTTGCCCAATATCATGGATGATTGTCAAAGTGAAAATGCCTGAATGAAGAGAAAATGTTAATATGAAGCACCAAAAGCGAAAGAGGAGGATGTTTTCGGGGGAAGCATATAGTTTTTTAGTTTTATTTGAACTAAATTTAGGAATGTTGTAATAGAAAATCTGTGGGTTCAGCTCTAGTGGCTGCAGCGCCAAGTTCAACAAAGTTACTTCTGGTTTTTATAGATCCAGAGGTCTCAGGACACATGAAGGGGAAGGCAAGGAACAAAGTCACAGAAACAAGGTCTAATAAATTTCATTACTATGATTCATGAGTGTAACTACATTCTGAGCATGTGCATTAAAAACATCAGCTCTCTTTCTCCTTACTGGTCTGGTCTACCCAAGAACTTGAGTTGCCCCAAGACCCCAAGAAGTTGTGTGTAGACCCTTTCTCATTACCCTTGATGCACAACCTGTATCCTCTGGTTAAGGTACATTGGAGAAAGATATGCTTCTAGAGTAGTTTTGGGATGCAAAATTCATCTCCTAGTCTTTATGCATTCATTCATTCATTCATTGTAATTGCACCCATTGGTACATCTTTCCCCATAATCTCACGGCATCAGGCTCTTGTTGGGTCACTTATAGCAAGTTCCAAAGGGCCAACCATGTTAGCCTCGTTCAGCAAACTAAGCAAAGAGTCCAGGCGCACATTTAAAGACTAACAAATTTATTTATCACATGACATTGTGGGAGAAAATCCCACTTTGTCAAAATGTTTTGAAGATGGGAGACTTACAGAATGCGAGGCAAACAAATGCAGGATAGTGGAAGCCATAGGATCAGGTCATAGTATTTTAGCAAATCAAAGCAACTGTTTAGATTCAAACACTGGGGAACAGTGTATAGAGAAAGGTGAGGTTAAATCACCTGTTGTAATGCGAAAAGAATCTCTAGTCCTTATTTAGCCCTGCAGCAAGTGTCAAATCTGCATATGAATTCCAATTCTACAGTTTCTCTTTTGAACTTCAATTTGTTTTCCATTTGTTTGAGCACAGTTATAAAAAATCACAAATGGAGCAAGCAGGGAGATTGAAATGTCTCCCTATTGTTTTTTTTTTTTGAAAGCTGTAATTTCTGATATCAGGGGTGTGTCCATTTATTCGTTTGTGCCCAGATTTTCCTGTTTGTGTGACTGCTTTTTGACCTAATTACATTTACAATAAATGTGGCATATTGCTTGTCCCCTGAAAAGATGCTGCTTGTCTTTTCTAAATACAATACAAAGACAGCACAGTGGGTATAGTGTAAATCTCAGGAAGAAGAAGCAATGGGGTACTTGTGAGGTCTGCGATGTAAGTGTCTTCCCTGGGATTCCTGCTCAGGTAGTCGTGTCCCACTCCTTTGTCACACCAGCAGCTGTAACAACATCCCACACCAAAAGCTGACAGGGGAGGTGTCCTGGACATGATGGAAATGGGGTTATAATTCAGCTCTGGACAATTCCAGTGGGGTTCCTCGGCTACAGATAAGAGACACCAGTCAGTGTCTCTCTTTTAATCTGTTCTTCTTTGCTCTTTACCCATCTGTAAGAGTCAACAATAATTGAAGATCCTTCCCAGAGGGAGAGGAGAACTCCCTGCTGACATTAGTCAAGAAGTAAGAAAAGCAGAGACAATGGTTAGATCTCCATTGGGTCTGATGGCCTGTCAATAACTGGGATGGGTGGATAGCTAGTAGACAGACATGTTGAGGGGACACAGGGAGTCCTTCTGCAAACACACAGGGGAGGGGTGACTTTTTGGCCTGAGTGTAATATGCACAGTGTGGCAGGTGAAACACAATGAGAGAGGGGCAGGAGAATAGGCAGATCTGGGAGCGAGGAGCAGCTGCTGCTGGGCCTGCATGGTGGAAGAGGGGCAGGGCTGGGAGCATGGAGCCACTGCTCTGCACAGCGGGGAAACCACTGGTCCCACCTGAGGGGGAAAAGCGGAGCTCAGAGGGAGGCAGCGACTCTGTGCTCCATCCATGTCCACTTGGAGGGCCTGATGAAAGGCTCCAGAAGGCCATAATTTGCCCAGCTCTGCACTAAAGGATCAGAGGTTGGTAATTCTGTCTAGTGCTAGTTTGTTAATCTGATGTCATGTGTTATTAAGTCAAATGATTGGTAATTGGTAACAACCAGGGGTGTCTAACTTTTCTGTGTGAGGAGTCACTCTGTAATTCTTTTGTCACTCGGAGGACTGGGGAGCAGATTATGGATAGATAAGGGATAGAAATTGATCCTACTGTTACTAAAATATAAACAGTCAAAAAATAAATGTAACCTTCAGGTGGAGCTGCGTTTACACATAAAACAGGCAGTGCAAGACTACAGGTCTTGCTGGAGAGGGACAACTCACCTGACCACAAGAGGACAAGAAAAGAAAGACTCACTTTAAACTGTGAGGTGGCTTTTTGTCTCTGGATTTCCTGAAGTGAGCAACTTAAAAGAGTTGTATCTGTCCAAATGGCAAGGAAGACATGCCTGTGAAACCATCAGGCTGTGTCCACACACAGACAGTTAAATCGATTTAACTAAAATCAATTTAATAAACTCACTATAAAAATCATTAAAGCGATTTAAGCTAAATTGATTTAACTGGTCCACAATAGAAACTCAAATCGAATTAGCAAGTCCAGGGAGAGGACTTGCTAGTTTGATTTAGGAGGGGGCACCATGGGAGGTGTGGCAAGATGAGCCATGCCCCCAGCCAATGAATAGAGACAGGCGCCCTGGGAAGGAGAAGGGCAAAAGCGTTAAAGTGAAACAACCATTAAATTGCACTAACACATCCACACTGTGTTATGGGGAACATTCAGCTAAGTAGCAGCAGTGTAGAAAAGGACCTGGGGGTCATGGTGGATAGGAAGCTAGATATGAGTCAGCAGTGTGCTCTTGCTGCCAAAAAGGCCAATGGCATACTGGGCTGCATCCAAAGAAGTATTACCAGCAGATCAAGGGATGTGATCATTCCCCTCTATTCTGCACTGGTAAGGCCACATCTAGAATACTGTGTTCAGTTTTGGGCTCCCCACTACAAAAAGGACAGGGACATTCTAGAGAGAGTTCAGAGGAGAGCAACCAAAATGATTAAAGGGCTGGAGCACAAGCCCTATGAGGAAAGACTGAAAGCATTAGGCTTATTTAGTCTGCAGAAGAGAAGATTGAGGGGGGATTTGATAGCAACCTTCAACTACTTGAAGGGATGCTCCAAGGAACATGGAGCTCGACTGTTCTCGGTAGTAACGGAGGACAGAACGAGGAGCAATGGTCTCAAGTTACAGTTAGGGAGGTCGAGGCTGGATATTAAAAAAAACTTTTTTACTAGGCGAGTGGTGAAGCATTGGAATGAGCTGCCGAGGGAGGTGGTGAAATCTCCATCTTTGGAGGTGTTTAAGGCCCGGCTGGACAAAACCATGACTGGGATGGTTTAGTGGGAGTGGTTCTGCCTCTGGCAGGGTGTTGGACTAGATGACCTATGAGGTCCCTTCCAACCATATGATTCTATGATCCAGCTCCTGCCCATGGCCAATTTATACGCAGATTTTTCCAGCTTGGCAGCCATATTATAACCTATAGAGATACATTCTGTAAAACAGTTAAATCATCATATACCCCATGCCCCAAAGGAGACTTCACAAACATAGTGAAAGCTAAATTTGCATTGTCTTTGTCATGTAATTCTCCAGTCTCAGAGAGGGAATCCTGAGGATCTGAGCTATGTAAAATGCTTCATCTCTATACACAAACATGATGCTGCTGGAGATGTGACATCCTAACAATGTGATCGAGCATTCAAAGAAAATGTTGCATGTTGTAATCAACATCAAGCCACACAATTCCATTGCAAAAGTGAATGGAAAATTTACATACACCATAACCTAGGAGTGCATGGACAATCCTCCATGGAAGTACCATTGTAGTTACTCATAGTGGCATGTCACCACAATTGTGGGGCCCTGTTTTCCAAAGAGGACTTGGGAGACCAGAGGGTTATATTCTTGAGTCTGTCTTTGACAAGCCATTATTGTTAACCATGCCAGCACCTAGTGAATACGCCAATCACCATACAATCAAGTCCATCCATTTAACAAAGAAATGGATCATGCCCAGCCTTCTTCACTCATTCCCTTTGAAGATCACAAAGCTTTAGATAAAACTACTACTAGCTCATTACTCAGAATATAATGCTAAATGAGAATATGGCCAATCATGGCAGAATCACAATATAAATGAGTTAGGAGAGATCATAAGGAAATAAAAGGTAAAAAACGCATACTTACCTGACACCGCTACCTAAACTGACCTCATAGTCCAAATTTATGCTCAAGGTATTCATCTGTCATATGTTTGTACAACCAGTCTCTGCCTGAGACAAGGCAGGGCCCCAATCGTGCTTGGAATTGTTCCAAGATGAAGACTCTCAGGCAAAAAGCCATAAATCCTCCCAAGAGTATCTCTTTGTTTCAAAACTTGCTTGACCTCTCCCTTTCTGGGCAGAGATGATCTCTTTGTCTGGTCTAAGCCAGGGAACTCAGCTAGCATGTCCTTGTTGCCTTCTCCAGGTGGTTGCTTGCTTTGGTTGTTTACATGCTGTTAGGAGAGAGTTCTGTCTGGTTCCCACCACCTTGAGTTGACACCAAATCATACAATCACAGTTCACAAGTGAACAGAAAAATCATAACCCGGAGTGAACAGATGTATGTCCCACGACAGGCTCCCAGCACGTACTCATGGCAGGTGGGAGCAGGGAGATGTTCCTGCCCTCTTCTCCTTCCTCACACCTTTTGGAGTGCAGAGACCTCTGAGGACATCCAGTTTAGGTTACTTAATACCAGAAAGCAAAAGGGTGAGAAGGTTTTAGCCTACATACAAAGGTTGGAGAAACCACTGACGAGAACAGTCTTAACAGTAGCAGTGACTGCTGAGCAAATGTCCGAGATGAGGCTTTTCCAAATTGTTTGAGAAATTCAGTATCTGAACCAATTGCACTTCATCTCTAGTTAAAAGGGTGCCTGGAAAATTCCCCTGGTAACTCCCAGGAGATGAAAGAGATCGAAGAGGAGGAAGAAAGGCAGGATGCCAGTTAACAGTGGGAAACACAAACAACTGAGACAGCCAGCACAGCACCCTTGCAGATAGCCAGCGTACTGATGGTGAGGAGCAGAGAGGAACCTGCCTAGCAAAAGCAGGCCTTCACAGAAGAGTTAGCTGAGTTATCATAGAATCATAGAATCCTAGGGTTGGAAGGGACCTCATAGGTCATCTAGTCCAACCCCCTGCCAGAGGCAGGACCACTCCCACTAAACCATCCCAGTCATGGTTTTGTCCAGCCAGGCCTTAAACACCGCCAAAGATGGAGACTCCACCACCTCCCTCGGCAGCTCATTCCAATGCTTCACCACTCGCCTAGTAAAAAAGTTTTTTTTAATATCCAGCCTCGACCTCCCTAACTGTAACTTGAGACCATTGCTCCTCGTTCTGTCCTCTGTTACTACTGAGAACAGTCGAGCTCCATCTTCCTTGGAGCATCCCTTCAAGTAGTTGAAGTTTGCTATCAAATCCCCTCTCAATCTTCTCTTCTGCAGACTAAATAAGCCTAATGCTTTCAGTCTTTCCTCATAGGGCTTGTGCTCCAGCCCTTTGATCATTTTGGTTGCCCTCCACTGGACTCTCTCTAGCATGTCCCTGTCCTTTTTGTAGTGGGGAGCCCAAAACTGAACACAGTATTCTAGATGTGGCCTCACCAGTGCAGAATAGAGGGGAATGATCACATCCCTTGATCTGCTGGTAATACTTCTTTGGATGCAGCCCAGTATGCCATTGGCCTTTTTGGCAGCAAGAGCACACTGCTGACTCATATCCAGCTTCCCATCCACCAAGACCCCCAGGTCCTTTTCTACACTGCTGCTACCTAACTGAATGTTCCCCAGCCTGTAGCGGTGCATGGGGTTTTTCCATCCCAAGTGCAGGATTTTACACTTGTCCTTACTGAACCTCATAAGATTTCTATTGGCCCACTGTTCCAATTTATCTAGGTCTCCCTGAATCCTGTCCTTGCCCTCCAATATGTCTACTGTCCCCCCCAGCTTGATGCCATCCGCGAACTTAGTAAGAATGCGATCTATTCCATCATCCAGATCATTGATGAAAATGTTGAACAGAACCGGCCGCAGGACCGACCCCTGGGGCACACCACTCGTGACTGGTTGCCAGCTAGACATGGAACCATTGATTCCTACACGCTGAAACCGTTCACCTAGCCAGTTTTCTATCCACCTTATAGTTCACCTATCCAACCCATACTTCCTTAATTTGCCAATGAGAATGCTGTGGGAAACTGAATCAAAAGCCTTGCTAAAATCAAGGTATATCACATCAACGGTTCTTCCTGCATCTAGAAAACCAGTCATCTGATCATAGAAGGAAATGAGATTGGTCAGACATGATTTACCCTTGGTAAATCCATGCTGACTGTTCCTGATCACTTTATTTTCCTCTAAGTGTTTGAGGATGGATTCTTTGAGAATCTGCTCCATAATTTTTCCAGGGATTGAGGTGAGGCTGACTGGTCTGTAATTCCCCGGATCCTCCTTTTTCCCTTTCTTGAAAATAGGCACTACATTTGCTTTTTTCCAGTCCTCTGGCACCTCCCCCGTTCTCCATGAGTTCTGAAAGCTAATGGCCAGCGGTGCTGCTAATTCATCGGCCAATTCCCTTAGCACCCTCAGATGCAGTTCGTCCGGCCCCATGGAGTTGTGCACATCCAGCTCCTTTAAGCAATCCCTAACCTGACCTTCTGGCACCAAGGGCCTTTCTTCTTCTCTCCCATCTGCCACACCCATGGTAGAGGGCTGGGAGCTGACCCTGCCTGTGAGAACTGAAGCAAAAAATGCATTGAGCACTTCAGCTTTTTCCTCATCCTCTGTCACCAGTATGCCTGCCCTATTTAGCAAGGGACCTACACCATCCCTGATCCTCTTCTTGTTACTAACATACTTGTAGAACCCCTTCTTGTTATCCTTTACCTCCCTCGCTAGCCACAACTCCATTTGTCCTTTGGCCTTTCTGATTTTATTCCTGCAGTCCCTAGCAATATCTTTATATTTCTCCTTGGTCATCTGACCAAGCTTCCACTTCCTGTAAGCTTCCTTTTTATGTTTAAGCTCAGAGCAGAGTTCTCTGCTAAGCCATTCTGGCTGCCTCACATGTTTGTTCTTTCTCCTAATTGGAATGGCAACTTCCTGTGCCCTTAGCAGGGTTTCTTGAAAATATAACCAACTCTCTTGGACTCCTTTCCCCTTCAGATTAGCTTCTCAAGGGATCCTGCCCATCAGTTCCCTGAGGGAGCTAAAATCTGCTTTTTTGAAGTCCAGGGTTTTTGTTTTGCTTCTTTCCTTCCTTCCTTTAATCAGCATCCTGAATTCAACCATGTCATGGTCACTACTGCCTAGCTTGCCATTTACCTCTACCTCCCTGATCAATTCTTCCCTGTTTGTGAGCAGCAGGTCGAGAGGTGCAAGGCCCCTAGTTGGTTCCTCTAGCATTTGTACTAGAAAGTTGTTCCCAACACTCTCTAAAAACTTCCTGGACTGCCCATGAACTGCTGTATTGGCCTCCCAGCAGATGTCAGGGTAATTGAAGTCCCCCATGAGCACCAGGGCCTGTGATCTAGAAGCTTCCGCTAGTTGTCCATAGAATACCTCATCCATCTCCTGCTTCTGGTCTGGTGGTCTATAGCAGACCCCCACCACAACATCCCCCTTGTTGGTTTTGCCTCTCAATGTAATCCACAGACTTTCTACTGGCACGCTTCCACTTCCATAATGGAGGTCTGAGCAGTCATAGAGCTCTTTTACATATAATGCTACTCCTCCCCCTCTTCTTCACTGCCTGTCTTTCCTGAACAGTTTATACCCATCCATGGCAGAGCTCCAGTCGTGCAGACTATCCCACCACGTCTCCGTTATTCCGATGATATCATAGTACCTTGTCTGCGCTAGTACTACCAATTCCTCCTGCTTATTTCCCAGGCTCCTCGCATTACTGTATTGTAGATATTCCCCAACAAGCAAATGTGTGGAAACCATTGTGGGACTGGGTGGAGTCAGCACTTTCCAACATATCTTTTGCTCTATTCTGTGGATGGTGCACCTCAAGGAATGGTGGGTGGACCAAGTTCACCCCAACTGTAGTGTGCACCTAGGAGGGTTGAACAAGAATTTGATTAGTGGGTGAGGGGACATACTTGGAACTGTCACCAGAAAAGAGAACTGTGGGGAACAGGGAACACGACACTGTGTACATGGAATTTGGAGGACAAGGGGGTAACCATACAAATTAATAAGACAAAATGAAGATTTCAAAAGCGAATCAATGGCATAGAGATTATCAGCGGTTGCAACAGGATGGCAAAAGGCAGCAGAGGTGAACCTGCTCTTAACTCATGGGGCAGGAAATCTTGTGACATTGATGGTGGATGGTTTCATAAGGCTATGTTGTGTATGTCTACACTGGAGCATTTGGTTGACTTAAGGAAGCTTAAGTTGCTCTACAGACTCCTGTGGCCACACTGGGCTTTTATTAAGTTGCCTTAAGCACTTCCTCAAGTTAACTTAATAACACTACCTCTTAAGGTCATCTGAAGGCTTAAGTTGAAATTATTAAGTCAATTTAAGCCAGTTTAGAAGGGAAATAGCCCTTAAGTGGCCTCCATGCCCCCTCCTAGAGTTCCTGGCCATTAGGAAGGGCCGATATAGCACTTCCCAGTGTGGACTCAGGCAGTCAATGAGAGTGTCTAGTGTGGACTCTCTAAGTTGACTTAACAAGGTTGACTTTAAGTCAATTTAGAGTTGACCTTCTTAAGTCAACTGAACAGAGCCTCCAATATAGATGTACCCTTGGGGAGAGGCTAGTTCATATTTATCCACAAGTGCAAAAAACATCCCTGTCCACTTGGAAAGTAACATACCCAGCTTGCGGGAAGAGCACTTGTGTAATAGTTTCTAAGATACTGTGGGAAGGGAATGTGAGTAAGGTTGTTCCTTTGAGGCCTCTCTGAGTAACAAGGGAAGGAGGAGTGTATTGGAAACCAATGGAAAATAGATGAGGAGGGTGGAATAGTATAAATTGGATTATCATCAGATTAAATAACTGCATATTTGGCAAAAATATCTGAATGCGTCCATCTCCAGTGGCTACAGGGAGTCAGAATCAATGGCTTGTTGCAAAGGGGTGGGGGTATTTAGAAGTAGCGTATATAGGATATGGAATATACAGTTGGCAATATACACAACTCTGTGTTATAACACAAGGAGGCAGAATGAAACCAGCATGTTACCAGATTACAAACGTCTACACTTTGCTACCAGGACTATGGTACATGAATGCATCAGTGGACCTATTTGTCGTGAGCAATCAAACCAGCATCTATGATTTCATCCCATACCATAAGTAGGCGAGTTGGTTTGGATAGTACCAGATTTCACCAGGGACATCCAATGGACACATAATATGGGAAAAAGTACACAAAAACTATAGGAACATCTCACCATAACTGCCCACTGTGATGTTGTCTGGATCTAGGATATCATTTATGATTGGTTTACATATTAATATTTCATATTTTCAATAATGCGTAGGAGTTGTGCCATGTTTGGTACCAATAGAAAGATTTTAACTTGCTAGGAATTATTATATTGGTTATGTGTAGTTGTCATATCTGTACTAGAAGTTATGAATATAACTGTTATATCTGTGTTTCAACCTATTTGATTCTGGGAAACTCAGCCTGACTGTCTGCAGTCATTGTCTCCTTAATGGCTCATAAAAGGAAAAAACAGGCACAGTAGTCTTCCAGAGAAACCTATTCAGTGAGTCACCTGCCCTGGTCATGTGACTCACCTCCATTTTTCTTTGCAAAACTTCTGAGTGCATGGGGAAGGCCAGACGTTATAAAAGGTGGCAGCACCAATTCCATTTTGTCTTCAGTCTCCAGTAATTCCTACCTCTAGATCTATTCAGCTGCAACTGGACAAAGGACTGAGACCTATCCTCCTGTTTGGCATCCACCAGAGGAACTGAACAAGCCAACAATCTCTAAATTATTCCAAGGACTTACTTTATGTGTGTCACAGAGTGCACCCCTGGGCTATGATCAATATGATATTTCTGTTTACTTATGCAGTGAAATTATGTGATTTTATGTCATTTAGGCCACACAAGGTTTCTTTATGAATGTGCATAACATATTTTACAGGATTAATATGGTATCATGTTTCCTGCAGCATCATGCATGTGCACAGAGGTGTAATATGTTTTGCATGGCTCAGGGGAGTGGGAGACAGGGGAGACAGACCAAACTCTCTCCCAGCTGCATGTAGACAATCAAAGCTGAAGCAAGCAAGTATCTGGAGGCAATAACAAAGCTTATACAGATTGAAGTCCCTGGCTCAGACCTGAGAAAATCATCTCTGCCCAGAAAGGGAGAAGTCGAGGGGGTCTGGAAAGAAAGTGAGTCATTTTGAACTGTTCAGGGCTTTCTGCCTGGGAATCTCTATCTTGAAACAACTTCAAGCAAGATCTGGGCCCTGCCTGGTCACAGGCAGAGACAGTCTGTACAGACATCTGACAGATGAACAGCTTGAGCATAAGCTTGTAGTATGAGGTCAGTTTAGGTAGAGGTATTAGGGTAGTATGCATGTTTTACCTTTTACTTCCTAGTGGTCACTCCTGACTTATTTATATTGTGATTCTGCCATGACTGGCCATATTCTCACTTAGAATTGTAATCGGATCAATAAACGTGGTGTCATTTTATCTAAAGCTGTGTGATCTTTAGGGGGTGTGAGTGCAGAAGGCTGGGCACAATCCATTTCTTTGTTAAATGGAGGGAGTTGAGTGTGTGGTGATTGGTAGTAGGTCCCAATCCCTGTAAAACAGAGGCTCCCAGTGAAGTAACTAGCGCCAAGTGTACTCGCTTGGGAGCCATCCCTCAAGTAGCCAGAGGCAGGGGTTAAAGTAAGGGGGAACACACTAGAAAGCTGTTCCGGGGCCCACTATTTTTAGGTGGGCAGCATTCTGGGACCCCTAAAAATAAAGGAATGCACCAGAATGCAGTGTTCTGGGGCCCTGCTAAAAATAGCTACAGCAGCTGGAATGCAGCATTCTGGTGGCTCCATCTAAAACCCTGCTCCAACTTAAGGCCAGCCAGCAGAGAGCTGCAGTAGGCTGGGAGTTTGTAAACATCCCCCCTGCAGGGTGGAGCAGCTTGTGGCTAGAAGCAGCTTCCAGCCGGTCAGATAGCCTGCAAACAGCCAAGGTAAGAGCTTTGGGATGGCTCTGCATGCATGTGGAGGAGCTGGGGGGGGCTGAGTGTGTGTGTGGGTGGCTGGGGGGTGGCTCTGTGTGTGTGTGTGTCTTGGGGTAGGTATTGGGGCAGGGGGGTGGGTTCTGGGGACGGGTATTGGGGGGCCCACCCATGCTGGAGGGTTCTGGGGCCCACCAAATTATACTTTAACCCCTGGCCAGAGGGTATATATCCCCTGCTTGGGATCAATTGCAGGTGAAAGGTTGGAGTGGACTGACTCAGGAGTGAGTGGTCAGCTGGCAAAGTGGGGTGAATCAGTGTTCAAAAGTGGGAATTGGGGGGGGGTCACAGCAGCACACCAGCCCAGATCTGGGGAGCAGCCTGTCACAACATGGATTCTAAATCATTTGTCAAAGGAGGAGAAATAGTGTTTATTGTGGTGGCCAGGATGTTGGACTATATTACAGTGGTCTGGACTCTCGGTGTTGTTTTGGATTATTCTAGTGACCCTCAATGTACAGCCACTGACTATAACCCAGAAGTAACGTAATAAACCTCTCTCCCACATTGTAATAGACAACCTGGATCCAACCTTCTCAGGCCCACTGCAATGGGTGGTCTTGAACCCAAACTGAAAATAAGAGAGAAGATGAAGGATGCTTTGCTGCACAGCGGACTGTGGGGCATTCAGTACATTGATACATTCCATCTGGATGCCTTTTCCATCAGTAAATGTGTCAACGTATGTCCTATGCTTATTCTGGGATACTTGGGCAGGAGATCCCCAAAGAAAAAAAATGGTTGAGTGTTAAAAATAGATACATTGGTGAGTCTGTAAAGAGCGTGCAGTGGTGTATTGCTTAGTGACCATTGTGTCATGCTCATTGTTTTTGGAATGATCCTGACACACGAAGCATTGTTGTTACAGTGATCTGGTTGGTGCAATGCCATAGGTATGGTTTGGGGGTTTCATTATGTGATGCCCATGCAGACACCCCCCATATCTTAAATCATCCCCAGGTGAAACTCTCTGAGCAGAGGGGTAGCTTGCCCTTAATTAACGTGTGTACAGAAAAAGCCCAGCTCAGCGCTCCAGGAATGGAAGACTAGTCTCGACAGCAGCAAAGGAATCACCATAAAGTGACGGTCCCTGACTTGGTGCAAGCTGAGCACACGTTGAGACAGAGACTCTGTGGCTTGGCCAGGCCCAGCTGAGAGGCCATAAACCATCAGGTGCAGAACCCAGAATATCCTGGCCCAGTGTTCCAGTTCAGAGAAAGGATTTTCTGAGCTAGTGAAAGAACCTGAATTTCCTCAATGTTCATAAAGGGTAGTGCTCCCCCACCCATCAGGGCCCCATCTAGGGGAGTGGGTTGGGCACTTGCCCATCATGTTGAAAATCTCTGTCCCCGTCCCTCTCTGGCTGGCCGTCATGCTCCCATGAAATATGGGAGGAAGCAGGTCGACTCCCACTGCTCTAACCTCAGCCCCACACCTTCAGAAGCTCCAACAGCATCACATTCAGCAGTAACTCTGCCCCATACAGGTTGAAGCCCACCCCACAAATCTCTAATCCCACCCCACAGTGGTGCACCAGAGCAGGATCTCCTTCCCTGCACTGTCTGACTGATCCTTACCGCGTTGCAGCGGGAACTAGTCCTGCAAAAACATTGCCATGAGCTGCTGTAGCTGAGACAGGCCCTGACTCATTTGTGTTTCCCTCCTGCCCTCCTCTGAGCCCAGAGCATGATGGACAGAGCTGTGTGACTGACCTGCCCATCGCCCAGCTACTCAGTACTGACTTATGGCCCAGCCTGCACCCCCCAGCTGACTGCAGCAGAAGGAGAGCGTTGGGAGAGCTGCCAGGATATTGTCTAGCCTGTGGTTTGGTTCTGCCCAACACTCTCCCTTCATGAAACCCTCAGACCTTCCCTAGTGGGTCAGTGAAGGCTCCCGGCTCAGGCTGAGGTTGCTCTGTGGTGAACATGCCTCAAGGCCAGGTTCAGAGCATACTTTGGTTCATGAGGTTAGAAGCCCAGATTCCAGAGCTTTTTCTTCCAATTAACTCTGGCTGCAGGCCTGCAGAAGTGGGGCCCAAGAAACAGAGGCCTTGGCCTGTGGATGGGAGTCACCTATTTGCAGCACAGAGCACAGCACCAGAGAATAGAGGACATTGGCTGGGTGGACAGCTAGCTCAGCCCTGGGCTGTCCCAGCTTCCCACACTGGCATCCATGCATTGCATGCCTCTGTTACCTGCACACTAGGGCACCCCGCTTTTACCCAGATCCATAGGACTTAAGGCATAACCCTGTTAAGGCACCTCTACCCTTTCCCAGTCCACAGGGATCTAGAGGAACAGCTCCTACACTTACCCTAGTCATGGCTTATGGCTCAGGGTCACCCATTCCCAGATCACAGGGCTGCGGGTGTAACCTGTTGACTTGAAGTACCCATCCTTTGCCAATCTGTAGGGCTCTGGCTGTAATTCTCTGTGGGTTTGCAGGATCTTTTACCAGGAAGGAACCTTTCACAGTAATGTCCTTAATCCTTATTTATCACCAGTTACCAAAACAGAACACACATGCTAAGCGTACAATGTCACCACTCCCAAACTCCTCTTGGTGGCCAGTCAGGGTTAGATCATCTGGGGACTCCAGTGTCTGCACAGTTTGGTTGCCAGGGTGTTGAGGTCTGGCATCTCTGATCTTCTTGGTCTGTGCCCTGGAGATAGGTTCCAAAGAACTTCCTTTTGGACCCCAGTTTACATAGCTAAAACTTGGGTCCTGCTTAGGTGTACAGTAACTAATCATTTTAGACTAAAGTACTACAAAACACCAATCCTAGGACACTACAAAAGTCCTTTAGCCAATCATATGCCACCACTTTAGCTGAGTTAAATAAGGCACTTACATATGCAACAGCCAGCAACAATTAAAAACAAGACAGAAATCATTTAGATACATACAAGGAAAGCAGGTGCCACACAGATAAAACAATAAGAAATGTAGATTTTAGGACCACAACTGTTGATAAGCTCAGGCTTTTCAGACAGAAAGTTGTCAAGCAAAGTTTTCTTTAAGCATCTAAAAAATTGTTTCTTTATCAGGTGGTGGTAAGAACCATTGGGATTGCATCACTTTCCCAACAGCCTGATATTACATTGTTTTGAAGTAATTTCAGGAATGTGAAGATGTGACCACATGCTTCATAGCTTATGACTGTTACCTTTCATATGGCTGTTACTGCTTAGCCCAAGAACAAGGCCCCACTCCTACAGAGCATAGCCTTCTCCATGGATCCAGGTGTCACCAGGCTCTTGTGCTGCAGCCACAGCCTCTTGGTCCAGGCACTGGAAATTGTATGTCATGAACCCCAGGGTCTGAGCTGCTAGGCTAGGGGATGGATTGTAAAATGACATTGCAAAGCTCAGCAGGACTCATGCTGTCAAGTGGTACAGCGCAGAAAGCTGACAGTAGAGCCGTGGATGCCTGTGCAGCCCTAGGGTTGATCTGGGTGATCACTAGTGAACTGCGTGAACCAGGAGAAGGTTTGGGTGGTTTGGGCAGCAATCTCACTGCCTAGTGGAAAGGCCAAACCAGGAGCCGCATTGCTGCCTGCACCTCTGCTGGGTCTCAGCTGGCAGAAGGCAGAGCAGCTGGCACTGAAGGGAGGGACTAGCCCTGATCCCAACGTCCACACCCCCCCATGGCCTAGCCATCTGATCAAAGGAATTCAGGCCTTTTCCTTGGGGCATCCAGTACCCCCTACTTCTCCCCGGGGTTCCTGACAGTGTGCCCCAGTGAGACCAGGCTCTGTAGATTGTCAGAGCAACTCTGGGAAGCAATGCACCCAGGGAGGAACTGCTCAGATAACAGACAGCTGTTTCAAAGCAAGGAAGCATGTATTTGGTCACCTGGGTATGGCACGAGACAGTCCTTAGGTTACATGAAAAACCTAAGTGCAGGCAGGTCCCTGCTGGAGGAAGCAATCGCTGTGTAAATGAGGGATTCTCTGGAGTCCACCTTTGCTCTCTCAGGTCACATCTCCCACTGATTTGGTGTGTGAGCCCCTGTCTCTTCACAATCCCACCCTGCAGTAACTGTCTGTTCTACCCCAGTCTTGTGGCTCTGTTGATGCCTCCATGTTTTCAGATGAGAGGTACAAACATTGCTCCAAGTCCCATGGTCACCGAATAGGCCTGAGCATCCTTTCCTGGGCAGAGCATCCTCAGTAACTGTTCTGGATCTGCTTGGCCTTGGCTCACTAGAGCAGAGGACTGAGCATGGCTAGCACCAAAGATTGAGGTCAGATAAGTAGGCTTGCGGGGAGACACTGTTGCCAAACAGTGGCTAAAGAAGGCAAAGAGCCTGGGTGTGAAAAGGATGAAGATGGTCGGTCCCACAGCTGCCAAGGGCCTTGTGCTGGGGCCCATGGAAGGGCAGCTGGAAGAGGACTTGTGGGATATGGTCATAGGAGAAGAAGATGCAATTCACGTTGTAGCTGATGATGGCAGAGAACCAACCCTTACAGATTGTTGGGTCCATGTTCCCCAACAGCCAGCATCCCCAGGGCCCTGTGCCTGCAGTAGGACTGGGAGATGCCCAATGCCAAAATCTGTGACCCCTGCAGAACCACCAGGGTTTCTGTCCTGTCTCTGTCTGACTCTGTTCTCCTCTCCCTCTCCCCAGCACTGCTCTCCTTTCCCGGAGCAGTGCTTGGCAGGGAGTGAGGAGAGCAGAGCTGGGGGCGTGCCTGTCAGGAAGTAGCTGAGTCCTGCCGCTCAGCTGCTCTGCCTCCCCACCTCACTCTTCTTCACATCCACTCCTCTGCCATGCTCCTCTCTCCTGCCTTGCCCCCTCACACAAGCACTCCTGCCCTCTTGTCCTCTGTAAACAATGCAAGCAAAAGCAATGCCAAATATCACACCAATCACTATGTTATTAAAGTTTAGTAATAAGATTGATTTGTAGGTCTTATCTATCAAAAATTTTCTCATCACCCCCCCCCAACTGAAAAAATAATTGCATTGTGGTCCCTCACCAAAAAAAAGGTTGGAAGCCCCTGCCCCAGACTTTTTGCCCCAGACTTTTTACCTGTAAGGACTCTCCTCTCTGCCACATTCCCCACCCTAATTGTAGTCACAGGGTCTTTAATGTAATTAACCTCCTGTATCGGTCATTATCACCTCTGTTCTCTCCAAGTAGAACAATGTCTGTACTTGTACATTAATAGGTAAAGAATTCCAAATAGCTTAGATAATTGATAAAGAAGCATATATATTTGACCACTGTAACATCACTGGTTTGAAGGTGAATCTAGTCAGCCTTCCTTCTTGGTACCGTGAATAAAAACCTCTTCAGCATTGTCTATGTGGCCTTGTCCTTTTGGAGGAACCCTTCCAGCTTTACAGGATGGAACTGGAACGGTTGATGGTGGTCATGGCCAGCATGGAAAGAAAGAGCGATGGCGGCTGGTGTAGGTTAGGCTGTACTTTGATGAAGAAGAGCAGGGTAGGCTTGCCTGGCAGGGCAGTGACGTATATGGAGGAGAAAGGGATGGAGACCTAGTAGTGACCATACTCAAGCCTAAACAGGTTAAGCAGGATGGAGGAGGAAGGGCAGAAAGCGCTGGTTCTGGAGCAAGCTGACATGGGATAGGTGACAGGCATGTTCAGCCATGGGTTATCCCTGTCACCTTGCTAGGAAATGGAAAGGGTTGAGCATAGAGGCGCTTGGGCTATACGGAGGGGATGCTTGTGCCAAGCATGGGTCCTAAACAATCCTACAAGACACACTTCTCTGGGAGCTGTCAAAAACATTTCTTTCATGAGACACAGCTGGACAGCACAACCAACCCACAGCCTCACGTGCTTCTCTTCCAGCTGGAGTCTGTCTCTCTACTGCTGCCATAGTCCTGCAACCAAAAGTCCCTTGGGGTGCCTCTGTCCTGCCCCAATTTCTTCTGTTGCTCTGACTCATCCAGTCCTGGTGGTTTTAAATATTAGTGAAGGCTCTAACATCGCTGTAACTATCCTGCAAGGGATCTAGGAGGTAGGATCCCTCACCAGGTCAGCAGTCAGATCTCCAGGAAGCTCAGTCTGAGAATCAGGGTAAAGGTGAAAAAAAAATTAAGTCCTACAATGAGTAAAGAGCTGGATCAGTCTTTTCCAGATCTGTTTGCTCCTCACACCATAGATGATGGGATTGAGCATAGGGGGTGCCAGGAGGTAAACGTTGGCTGTGATGATGTGGAAATGCAGGGGTACATGCTGGCCAAACCGGTGTGTGAGGAAGGAGAAGAGCCATGGGATATAAAAGGTTAAGATGACAGAAATGTGAGAGCCACAGGTACCAAAAGTTTTAAGCTGGGCCTCCTTTGTGGGGAGACTGAAGATGGCTCTGAGGATCTGAATATAGGAAAAGGTGATAAAAGACACATCTGGGCCAGTCATTAAAAACAACACAAAGAAGCCATAGTTGTTGTTGATTTGGATACTGGCACAGGCCAGCTTAATCACGGCTATGTTCTCACAGTACGTGTGGGCGACAATGTTGGTTCTGCAGTAGGGCAATCTCCCTGCTAGGAAGGGAAAGGGCAGTATGAACAGGCTACCCCGCAGCACCACAGCCAAGCCAATCTTGGCAACGATGGAGTTTGTCAGGATGGTGGAATATCTCAGGGGATAACAGATGGCCACGTAGCGATCGAATGCCAGGGCCACGATGATCCCAATCTCTATTGCTGAGAAGCTGTGTGTGAAGTAGAGCTGGGTGAGACAGGCACTGAAATCTATCTCCCTGGAATTGAACCAGAAGATGCTCAGCATTTTGGGCAGGGCGGATGTAGACAGGAGCAGATCAGTGACAGCCAGCATGCAGAGGAAATAGTACATGGGAGTATGGAGGCTCGGTTCCAGCCAAATGATCCACAGGATGGTGAAGTTCCCCAATATGGCTATGGCATACATTGCACAGAAGGGGATGGAGATCCAGAGATGTGCTGCCTCCAGCCCAGGAATGCCCAGCAGGATGAAGGAGGAGGGGTTGATGAAGTGGGTTGTGTTGGAGTCTGACATTTTGCAGGTGAGAAGGTGTCCAACTCTGAGGCAGAGCAGTGTTTCCTGCGTGCACTGTAGGTTCTTCTGACTCCTTTATGTCCCTGAGATCAAGGGCGCTGGTCATAGTGCAAATGCCTGGATGGAGAAACAGTGTTAAAATGAGGTGCTATGTGGGCTGCATATAGCCATTTATTTTTGTTTAAAGTAAATTTGGGTATGTTTTAACAGAACGTCTGTGGTTTCAGCTTTGGCGGCTTCAAAGTCTTCCTCAACAAAGATACTTTGGCTTGTTTTAGACCCGAACTCACAGGAACCAATGAAAGGCCAAATGGAAGCAAAAGAGACAGTCACAGGAACATGCTCTATTCTTGTATATTGATTTATGTGCAGGGCACCAGTGGAGTCAGGAACGTCACAGCATAAACCATTTCTACATCTTTCTGCGAACTACTTACAGATGCAGACTAACTCCTCTTAGCTAGTGTTAGGGTCTCTCCTGGATCCACAGAGGAATATTTCTTCTGGAGTTGTCGTGTAGCTCTGTAGCTATGGGTACATTTGGTGCATTTCCATGAAAATTGCAAACCTCTGTCTACTTATTTGCTTGGTGTCTGCAGAAACATGAAGTACCCTGTTTTTTACAGGTTATGGCTAAATTCTTTAATGTTATTAATGTCGATGCACAACATCTAGCCTATGGGTAAGGTATATGTTAGAGAGAAATATGCTTTTACGGCATTTTGGGGTTTTAAAAATTTATGTTCCAGGAATATTTTTTATTCCTCGTGGTACATCTTTGCTCATTAGCCAAATCAGGCTATTCTTGGGCCACTTACTTCTGTCAGTTTTTCTTATCTTTAAGCCCAAAATAGCTAAGCTAACATCTTCCAGGCCTTAGCCTCTAAGTCTTGCATTTCAGCTGTCATTATATACATAGTGATCCTTTCTGAAAACTATCAGCCTTACTTTTGTATAAACTGACCATTAAACCCATTTAGCAGTCCATGAGTATTTATGACATGACATGTTGCTAATCAGAATGTAATCCTTCTGCCAGATGAGTCAGTAGCAACAAGGGCCGGGTTCAATATCTAGGGTTCCTGTCAATAGTACAATGCCAAACTGACTCAAGACCTAACTGAATCACATGGGAGATCAAAAATTATCCACTGAGGCACCTGAAAAGGCAAAACTCTCAGTCGTGCAAGCACAGAGTCTGAGTGTAGGAAATGAACCTTATAATAAAAGGAGCTGAACTGAGCTGAACCCACCCACCCCTGAATATGTGGGGCAGTCTTTCTCCTCTCCTGTCTTACTTTCCCTTATCTAGCAACTATCATAGCTGCACTGTTTGCCTCTCCACTGCAGGGCTCCACTAGCACCCTCTCCTGGTCCATATCACTTACCAGGCCTAATAGTCTATGGTTGTGTTCTCACACAGCCAGTTATTTCGATATGGTTGTTTCACAACCACCATATATCGAAATAACCCTTATTTCGAAACAACTTATTTCGAATTAACAAAATGTTAATTCGAAATAAGGAAAAAAACAGGAATCGAAATAGCAAGTTCACACTGTGAACTTGCTATTTTGGTACCTGGTCCTGGGGGTGAGCCGCTGCGGCAGCTCACCCTGCAACCCCAGAAAGAGGGCT
>ML683117.1:63225-110014 GCA_007922195.1 Podocnemis expansa | reverse complement strand
TCTTATCAGTTTTGATCTGCATCCAGCTCTGATATCTATTTGGCTGTGTGTGTGAATGCGTGTGTGAGTCTCTGAAGGTGTGCTTCCACAGGATTACCCCTGGCTCAGATCACTGACTAAGACTCTGTTAGCCCAGGGATCTAGAGCCTGGCTTGGATCTTAAGCAGGAACTGAGTTAGCCTGGTGATCCTCAGCTGAGGTGTTCCCTACAGTTAACACTTTCGGTTATCTTTGGCTCAAATCTCAAGTGGGTACTTAATTAGCTCAGTGATTTGGAGTCTAGGCATGCCCTGTGTGCAAGAGGTAAACTGAGACAACACTTACGATTGTGGAAACCAACACGACTACGGATCCTTGTAGAAATGAAGGTGCCAGGCTAGGCTTTATTGAAATGTAGCACTATGGCAAACAACCCACATCAACAGATTCTTTTTTGGCAGCATTTGTGCTCTTAATGCAATGGAATAGGTCAACTGACAGCAGAACTCACTGTCACCCCCTCAGCCACATGAAGTTTGGGCTCTGGGGCCCCTATTCTTATAACCTACTAGGACTTACTGACTCAGCCCCCTTTGGGATACAAATTTACCTTGATTGGTCCACATACCCCTTTCTTGATGCCACACATCAATTTGATAGGACCATGCATCACTGGACATCTCCATCCATCAAGGTATCAGGTTTGACAAAAGCATTACCTTTAGCTCCTTGGCTCTAGGCTGACCCAACACATCCCACCTTTTTCATACTTATGATTACAATTTCAGCTTGTTTCGTGCCAGTTCCAGTTAAGCTGCACTTCACAATTTGTTTCATGTTCACACCTTCAGTTCAGGCCCACTGTACATTCTGTTCAGTCCCGCTATTGGATTACTTCATTAGGCCTTAAGTCAACACCTAGGCATTTCTACTCATCGTTTCTAATTTAACCTATTACTTTCTTCTACAACTTGTAGATCCAAATTCACATTCTTCCATCTTGAGTCAAGTCCCTAATTTTTCAAGTCAGTAAGGCTTCTCCATGTTGCTTGGCAAGTTAATCTTTGGTTGATATCATAAACAGGGTGTCATCAAAATATGCTTTGGCATTTGCGATTCTGGAAAGCAGAGTTCCCATGAAACGGGGGCAGATTCCAAGGGCAACAGAATTCCTAATTGAAGATGGGACATGAAATAGAATCGAATCATAGGGTTGGAAGAGACCTCATGAGATCATTCAGTCTAACCCCCTGGGGCTTGAACCCAGGACTTTCTGCATATTAAGCAGAGGTGCTAATCACTGCTCCTCAAGAAGCCATAATAATCTCTGCATCTATAGCATCTTTGTCAGTAATCACTGCATGACACTCTTGAGCAAAGTTTAGTTTCATGAATATTTTTCCTCCAGCAAGAATGCCATATCCCAGCATGTTATGGAGGAAATTTCCAAAGTTATGATGTTCATTGATGCAGTACAGCTTGGCAATATCGGCACTGATGCCTTCGTCAGTTCATTGATTTTGTTCGAGAAATAGAAATTTCTAAACAATGACAGCTGGTGCAGGTGAGTAATGTGCCTTCAGCACAGCTACAGTTTTGTCATGTCTTAGGCAAAGCAGGTGCATCTTATAATGTTAAATGTTTTGGACCCACAGACTATCAAGAGAATAGTTCCTTTCTGTTAGGGATCATCAAAATTATGCTTTTCAAGTTAGTAAGAAAGACTTTTAGAATGGGAAAGCCAAGATTCAGGGTGATTTATGTCAGGGTCCTCAGTGTGTCCCAGTTTGGTCACTTTGCATTTCAGGAGAATAATGTTGGCTCAAATTCCAAGGTGGCCCAGCCCCTTTGAGCTTGAATGCTTGCTGTACATTTTTCAGATACATTTTTTCAACTCAGCTGGTCCCTAGATCCTGCTAATTGTGTTTAATCTTCAATAGGGTGTCGTACATATGGCCAGAAAGGTTAGCTGTGGTATTTGTGTGGCAAAGGTTAGATTTTGTATCTGTATTGTGATGAACATCTGCAATCACTCACAGTCAGCAGCAAAAATTAACTCTTATACTTTGGATGTCAGGAAAAGTAAAACCATGCAGGAACCATCACATAACAAGAAGGAAACTTCACTGACCCCCAAGTATCACAGAATCATAGAATCATAGGGTTGGAAGGGACCCCACGAGGTCATCTAGTCCAACCCCCAAGTATATCTTCCTCCTACTCCTAAACAGCAGCAGGTGAGCATTGACAGCAACATGCCAGGTGTGTACATGCTCCTACATAAAAATGTTCTCCTAGATGAACATAACATTCACCTAACCTTTGTTTAATTTAAAAAAAACAAAACAAAACAAAACAGAACAAAAAAAAAACAAAAAAAACAAAAACAAAAACAAAACAAAACAAAAAAAAACCACCAACCAAAGAAAGAAACAAACAACCCTTTTCCCAGCTCCAGTCAGAAACCCGAAGGGCTGGAGCTATATTGATTTAACTTGTTGGTTAAGACCTTAGAATGAAAACGTGCCTTATATATTTACTGCCTGATAGCACTGGGAAGTACAAACCTGAGTGACCAAACATTTCTTTCTGCTCTTTCATCAGGTTATAATCAATCTCCTCATACACAGCATCAGAGAAGGGATCCAAAGGTCTCCTGGAATCTAAAAACAAAGGACAGTGTTTTCTCAGGGTGATTGAAATTAGAGATGGGAAACACAAGGACATACTCCACCCTGCCTCGGAGGTGAGATCAGGACAGGCCTACAACATATTCACACTGCTCTCTCCAGGCTAGATTTAAATGTCCCAGGTGACTGGGAGGACATCCCTTCCCACTACACCCCTTTAATGATGGCTCAAAGGATTAGTTCAGTGTTGTGAAATTTCATCACATTCAGCCCAAATGTTCCCTTTTTAACTCCAATCCATTATTCCTGATCATTCACCTTTGGAGCCCCTTCAGTAACTCTTACCACAGGCTGTTGTTTCCACCCATCTGCAGAATAGTTCTAACACTTTTTCTGCTACAGATTAAGGCCAGACAGGACCAACAGGTCCTGGAGTCTGACCTCCTGTACAACACAGACCATCACCCATCACCGAGAGACCCCCCACATTGGAGCCCAAAGATGCAGTTACACTAACCCATTTCAGTCCTCAGGAAACCAAGCTGTTGTGTGTCACAGGCAGGGAAAAGAAGGGACTGAGATAGCAGAATTAATGCCCAGCGCCCCTTCAGTGCAGGGAATTGATCAGCTAAGAGGTGCTTACATCATCCTAGCAGGCGATCAGTGCTTCCAGAGGAAGAGGAAAATACCCGCAAGGTTCTTTTTTTGTGCAAGTCTGAGCTGGGGAAAATTCCTTCCTGACCCTACATCGAGTGATCAGTTTGACTCTAAGCATGTGGGAAAGACACATCATGTAGGTGTCCTAAAAAGACAATTCTCTGTACCACTGTGGGGGCTCTTCCACTCCATTCAGTTTTCCATTTCCAGCTGTGGTCAATCTCTTATGCTACAGACGAGGGCAAGCCCTCCCCCAACGATGTGTGAGTGGGAAGCGAGGGCTTACTCCTTCCTGACCCCTGGAGATGACTGTCCAAAGCCCTGCAGCAAGAGGTCTGATTATAAACATTGCCCTAATGCAACATGGTGACTATTATGTTTATGTTAACAGCACTGCTGTTCTCCATTTGCTTTCCAGGGCGTTAGTAGCTAATATTTCTAAAGAGTTTTAGAGGTGTTACATCCTACTTCAGTGCCACTTCTTGGTGTAATACACTATAATGCCCCTTTCCAGCATTTCTCCTTCCCATGATTTTGTTTCACACTGGATTTTTTCCCCTCAGAGCTATGTTATCCAGCTCTATTTCTGTATTTTTGTTGTCGGACAGTATTTCCAATCTAGGTCCCTTTTCCATCATAGCTCTTCTCACTCAAACAAAGACCACCTCCCTCTGACAGGTAGTGCAACTTCATGCAGTTTCCTTGGGAACCATTTTATTAAAACTGTGAATGGTTTGTGTAAGACTGAGTTCTATTTGAGGGACAGGGGTCACTACACATCCACTAAGGAGAAGAAACAATGGAGGATTATGAAGGCAAATCTCTGAGACTGCAAACAATCCAGAGTGGTACCACTATTTGGAGAAATTTGCAAAGACTGGTTCAAACTGGGTTACTAGAAAATGAGAGATAAAGGAAAACTTTTGGTAGAAAAAGCTGAGTTTCAGAAGACTCAGGATATTCATCTTGATTCAGCAAATGGGCAGGATCTTCTGTCCACGAGGATCCCATCAGTCAATGATTGAAGGAACACTGGCCTACCAGGCTCCCCATGTAGAAGACAGAGATTTTTCTCATGTTCAGGAAATGTGAAGGATCTTTACTGATTTTAAATGTTTTCTTTATGATGCTTTTTCCTGAGAAATGGATGCAATCTGCTGAGAAAGAGCTGGATGGTGACTAGGAACTGTTGGCAATACACTGGTAAGAACTCTTGGGGAGAAAAAGGCTCAGAGGAGGGGTTTGCGTTTAGGCAGACTGCCTTCTGGGGATATTGGAGTGTAATGCAGGGGGCTGTGCAGCCTTCAAACCTCTGGTCAGAAGGGCTGGGAAAGGGGGTTCTGACCAGACATGGGACAGCTGGGCCCTGAGTGGGCACTTCTGGGGTGGACCATGGGATAAAGGTACAGTTTCACTGACACTGGGATACTCCCTAGGTAGCATCAGCTCCAGATTTCATGGCTAGGTCAGTCCACTGCTGGACAGAGGAAATTTTAAATAAGGGATGAGTTCACCAGTGCCCTTAGCCACACCTCCCTGCCCAATAACACCCTCTCTGCCACCCTGCTACTGGCAAGACATTTCATATAGAGACCCCCATCAGGACCCACCTCTGCGCTGTGCCCTGGCGCTTCGCACCTGTGCACCCAGAATGATTAAGACCAGACAGAGCAGGGCTCCCAGGATAATGCAGATAACCACGGGCACTGTGACTCTCCCAGTGTTGGTCAGAGAACGGCGTGGAGGGGCTGAATGGAAATGAACAAGTGAGAAGGAGAGATTATTCTGTGAGAGGTAGAGGTGTCCCAGGAAGCTCCCTAATCACCCATTGCATAGCCCAGAGAGCAGAGTAATGGGTTGGGACATGCCCTGTGTGCCAAGGGGGCATCTAACAGGCTGCTTTCTGAATCATGGGCCCTGCCATGCTCCATTAGCTTCAAAAAGTAGACAGGAATCAGCCCATCAGCCCTGCCAGCAGTGCCCACCTGGTGTCATTCCCCTTAGATTTCATGTTGCAGGGAAAGGAGCTCCTTCCTGCAGGCTGAAGCTTGTAGTTCATCTCTCTGTGATTCAGCATCAAGGTTAATTTAACCCTTGATAGTAAGAAGGGGATATTTTACCTGTTCTGGTTGGTGATGCTGTTGTCCCTGCCACACCTGCAAAAGGAAGTAAGGATGGTTGGAGTCTGCAGCAAGTGCAAGTGACTTTTGTTAATGGGTATAAAATATCATAAAACAATCAAGAAAACATTTTAAACAATAGTAGTTTAAATGCTTAACCAATATGTTATTCTACATATTCAGAGAGGTCACTGGGAGTGCCCAGGAGATGGATGTAGGTGTGCACACTGTAAGCTGCCTGTACCTTATACTGTGATTTATGTATTATTTATAACCATCCTTCTAATATAACTGTGTATCATTTAATGTGAAGTATTTTGTGTAAGGGGATTTTGGAATCAGCCAGCCTGGGTGATAAGATAACATTGAGGACTGTCAGGCTACTGAAGTGTTACATTTACTTTAAGTTCCAGTGGGGTAGTTGTATTAGTATGTATATAGTAAAAACAACAAAAAGATCTGTGGCATCTTAGGCTATGTCTATTTTGGAGGCTTAAGTTGACTTAAGGAGGCTTCAGTCGACTTCAGAAACTCCAGGGCTCTATTAATAATTTATTAAGGTGATGTAAGTGTTTACTTCAGTTGACTTAACTCCTGCCCTAAAAGTCGATCTACTAGTATTGGTTTTATCTAAAGCTGTGTGAACTTTAGAAGGTGTGTGTGAGGGAGGCTGCACACAATCTATTTCAGTGTTAAATGAACAGACATGAGTATATGGTGACTGGAGAAGGATCCCAGTCCCTGTAGGACAGAAGGTTCTACTGAAGGACCTGGGGCTGGCGTCCTTGCATGGGGACCACTGCCTGAGTGGCCAGAGGGTGCACTCATGGCCTGGGGATGATTACATGCAGGATGCTGGTGTGGACTGACTCTAACTGGTCACATGGCAAAGTGGTGTGAATTGGGGTTCAGGAGTGTAGATGTGGAAGATCAGAGCAGCACACTGGATCAGAACCACATAGCAGCCTGTCACAGTAGTCTTGACCCAAACTGCACAAGCGGGACTATCTCAGATTATTCATCCCAAGAGCTGTGGTAATTTCTGAGCTGCCTAAGGATAGTCTGTATGATGACTCTTTTCTTGGATCTCACTCTGTCTTAGGTCACTCTGTAATGCTGGTTTCTTTTGCAATTCTGTCTGCCAGGTCTGAGTGTCCCTCCCCTTGCTGAGCAGCTGAAATGGGTGCACTGCATTTGTATAAGCACTCAGGAGCTCAGCATGATGGACTATGGAAACAACTAAAGTTATGTCAGAGTCTTTCAATCAATAAATACATTGGATGTACATGTGTATGCCTGAATGAAGATCATTCAGAATTACCGCTGCAAGTAACGTGGGTCTCTTCTTGTCGGTTATCACATGACTTTGGATTCCATGGATCTGACGGGCACTGCCAAAGGGAGTTGTGCTGCTTCTGGCAGTCAACACGGTCCAGCCATGTGGGACCAGAACCTGTTCCATAGATAGCGGATACTTCAATTTGCCCACTATCCCCACATTTCAGCTGTCTGCATGCAACTTTTGGAGTAATACTAGACATCTGATTGGAGCAAACACTGCCCCACGTCCCATTGTAGAAAACCTCTAGTCGTCCGGCACAGTCACTGTCGCTCACCAGCCTCAGATCCATGAACTCTGGAAAGAAATGCACAGAAAAGGAATTTATATTGTCTGTCTGAAGTGAACTTGGCTGTGAGAAGTGAAATCCCAGTGATGGCTAACAAGCCTCTGCCATATTCTTCACATTCAAGTGCCAGAGAGGATCACTCCAAGAATAAGAGTCTCTTTTAGACACCACAGGCCCTTTAGAAACACAAAGGGTTTCTCTGGAAGGCCACCAGTTACCAACAGATACAAAAAGATTTTAGTACAATAACAGATTAAGGCCAGAAGGGATCCTGAGGTCAGATAGTCTCCTTTAACACACCTAGTTACTCTGCCTAGAACCTGATAACTTGCGTTTGAATTAACTATATCTTCCAGAAAGGAATCCAGACTTGACAGGAAGACTTCAAGAAATGATAAATGCACCATTTACTTCAGTAGTTGCTCCAGTGGACGTTCACCCTCACCATTAAAAAAGTGTGCCTTATTTCTAATGTTTCTTGGACTGGTTTCAGCTTCCTGTCATTAGTTCTTGTTCAGCTTTAGTCTGCTAGGCTAAAAAGCCCTTCACTAACTGGCATTTTCTCAATTACGGAAGCTTAATTCAAACTAAATGAGCACATATCCACACTTGCTTTCATTAGGCCAAACTAAAGAGTTTCCTTAGGTCAAACTAAAGAAAGCCTAGGTCAAACTTATAAAACCTCACTTAAGTTCAACCCAAGGGTTAGTTCCACCTTATGAGTTCAAACTAAACCCATGTAGCCATGTTAATTTGAAGTAATCCTAGCTCGAAATAACTTTGTTTGACCTTCCTCCCAGGGCGCATGGCACCCAGGAAGGAAGCACCAGTCATCCACTGCCTGGATCAAGCAGCTCCAAAGGTGCCCTCTTCACCAATCTACACTGGGATTTGGGCCCTCATCCACAGGCTGAGTGATGGGCTGGTGGGGATGCTGGGCTGAACTCTAAAGAGCCAGCCGGGCTCAGGGACAGACCCCTGCCCCGAGCTCTGACAGTGCTGCCTTGGTGCAGGGGGAGAAGACATCCCCCCACCCCCAGCTTGAGCTGCGCTGATGGGGTGGGGGTGAAGGGATTCCCAACACCAGGCTCCAGCTGTGCTCCCTGGCCTGTGGAAAAGATACCCACAGGCTGCTCCAGCCCCACTCCTGGGGTGCAGGGAATGGATCCCCCTGGGCTGCTCCAGCTCTGCTCCCTGGGCGAGGGAAGGGAGCCCCACAGGCTGCTCCAGCCCCTCTCCCGGGGCACAAGGAAGCGATCCGTGCTGGTGCTCCCCACAGGCTGCTCTAGCACTGCACTCTAGGCCAGGGAAGAGATTCCTGAGGGCTGCTCCAGCCCCACTCTCTAGGCCAGGGAAGGGATCCCTGTGTGCAGCTGGAGCCACACTCCCTCGGCGTGGGGAAGGGATCCCCATGCACAGAGTCATGCTTCCTGCCAACACTGGATGTGCCTGGTCCCAAAGTGCAGGCCACAGCAGAGCGGATGGATGCATGTTTGATACCTTTGCCCTAAATCCTTCTCAGGTCCTCTTTTCCAGAGGACAATCTCCTTCAGATATATTCTAACATTAGGGAAATATTCCAATATATCCAATGCATCTGAGTGGGAGTCAAGCACTTTCTAGTGTTGACCCTGGTCACTATTTACACAAGGGAGAGAGAGGCAGCAACAGCTGTGGAATAATTTCTCTCATTCTCAGCAATCTTCTTAAACATATGCCCTCTTCATTAAACTGGCCAGTAACAAGGCTCACAGGGGGATTCCCAGAACAGACCTGAGCAGAGAACTCCCGCATCCTCCTTGTGTCTGCAGTCATGCTGGCCCCAGCCCCTGGAAGGACAGGCCCAGAGCTCTGATTCATTCCCAGCACAGTTGACATCATCCAGCCAGATCTGTCCAGATCCTTCCCCATAATGAGCAGAGACAGTTGCACTGATGGCATGTCCACATCCCAGTTGTTTGCAAACGACATTGGAGTCTGTGAGGTCCCAGTCATCATCACAGACTGTCCCCCAGGTGCCATTGTAATAAATCTCCACTCTCCCAGCACAGCGACCTGTCCCGTGCACCAGTCTGATCTGCCTGCTCCCTGCAGCAATAAAGCCCAGCTGTTAATATGCATTTTCCTACTGAATAGAAAATATTTCTGAGATTTGAAAGAAATGAACGACCTGAGCAAATGACGCTGACATCCTCAGCAACTCCTGCCTGGGCTGTCTCAGGTGCAGAGATGTTGCAGAGAGTCAGATGAGTCTCATTTCCTGTGCACTGGACACTTCGCAGCTCCACAGGGCCTGTTACTCGTTCAGACTTAGGGGGATTATAAGCTTTCTCAGCAACTCCGCACCGGAGCTGTCTGCACACCACACTGGCATCGTTCATGTCCCACTGATCATCCAGCACTCTGCTCCATACACTTTGGTGAAAAATCTCCACTCTGCCATCACACCGGCTCTCTCCGTTCCACAGTCTGAGCAACTCTGAACGACCTGGGCTCGGGAGAGATGGGACAGATGCTGAATAGACTGTGTGCAGTGGGAATAATACAAACTCTGCTGTAGGTCACCAGCAAAAATGATGTGCACTCCCAGTGCTGTAGTGATATAAGGACCTGTGACTGTCACAAAGAGCGACTGATGGAGGAGGGTACTTGGGGTGTGTCAGGCAAAGCACACAGCACTACAGCTGTTCTTTTTTATTTACAGCCCATAGCAGACTATGAGTATGTCCACACATCTCTTTTATTTTGAAATAACACTGCTTATTTTGAAATAAAAAAGATTAGGTCAACACAACATTTTCTAATTTCGAAATGACGGGCTCTGTCATTTTGCAATAAGAACCATCATTTTGAAACAGTTTAAACTCCATTCATTTCGAAACTGCTGTTATTTCAAAATGGTTATTTCGAAATAACGCCATTTGGACATGTTGTTTCAAAACACCACCATTGTTTTGAAACAACTGTTTCGAAACAACATGTCCAAATGGTGTTATTTCAAAATAACCATTTCAAAATAACAGCTGTTTCGATAGTAGGCTTTCCCTTAATTTGAATTAACATTTTCTTAATTCAAATTAACTTATTTTGAAATAAGGACTTTATTTTGAAATAACTCATTTTGAAATAACTTATTTTGAAATAGTGATGTACGTGTGGACATAGCCTATGGGTAGAAAAACGTTATATACAGTAGCCCTGAAGCTGTTTCACACACTGAGGGACAACTGTAATTAACCCAGCATCAACTCTGCACTTACCTGAACAAATCACACTGGCGTCATTGTCGTGTGAGCACTGAGAGGCCCCCAGGGCAGTAACAGGGCAATTCCCCAAATGGGGTTCAGTCCCTTTACAGTGAAATGTGTCTTTCCAGACAGAGCCAGTTCCCTTTCCAAAGTACCCTCCTCTTGGAGCAGACACAGCGTATCCACAGTCCAGCTGATGACAGAGAACATTGGCATCTGGTAAATCCCAGTGAGAATCGCAGATGGTTCCCCAGTCACCAAGAACCTGGATCTCCACCCTCCCTAAGCACTCTGAGCTGTCATTCACCAGCTGGAACCCTGTGTACCCTGGGGAGAAGAGCAAAGATGCTTAGCAAGGGAGCCTTGGAGACATTTTAGACCAAACAGTGAAAGAAAGGGAAATCGGGGGAGGGGGAGAGGATTTGCTCCACTTCTAGTTATCTTGGATCAGTTGGGTTTTATCAGAAGCTTTGGCAAACCCTATTATCCTACCTCAGTACTTAGTGAGGACATTTTTCTGCATCCTAATGTAGAACACACATCACTGGGATTTTAAAGACTTTGACTGAATTCTTACGAGAGCATATGACTCCAGCATCATTTCCATGTGAGCATGTCTGACTGACATTCTGTATCCTGGCACAGCGCATGACGTGTGTCTCATTCCCCTGACACTGGAATGTTTCAGTCCAGATTGGTCCGAGTCCTTCTCCAAAGTGAGCTCTTCCCAGGACAGATAGAGCTGTTCCGCACTGCAGTTCATTGCAGATAACGCTGGCTGCCTTGAGATCAAAGTGGGCATCACAGACTGTGCTCCACGTTTCTCCATCTGTTGTCAGCTCCACACGTCCTGAGCAGTCATGGTCCCCTCCAACCAGCCGGGGCTTAACATGTGCTAAAAAGACAGTAAAACCAGATGTTTACTAAGGGGCTGAGGGATTTAGGTGCTCCTGTGCAAACAGAATTTTGACTAAAGCCCACTGTTGGAATAAGGCCTCCAAACAGACCATCCAAAGGACTGCAAGCACAGAGCGTGCCTGAATAAGCAATGTACAAGATATCTTTTTGGTGCTTCTGTCATCACATTCCTCTCACTGTGTTCCTCCCCCTAGCACATGTTCCCCTTATCTGCTGAGACCTCTTCTCCTTAACCATATATGGCATTATTTTCCCCCAATAAATGGAGAACTGTGGGAGAAAAAAAATAGTTTAAACCAGTATATCCCATTTAAATAAGTCAAATGTACACACAAAAAAAAAACAAAAAAAAACCCACCTGCTGTGTCAATTGTACTTTGAAGCTTCTTATTGAGCTCTTTCCAATTCATTAATAAATAAATTGTTCGTACTATCAGTGTGGCAGGATTCTCTGGAGGAAAATTGCTTTTGCTTAACACTTCTGGTGCAGTCACAAGGGTGCAGTCTGTGACATCCAGGAACCCCCACAACGAAGAAAAGAAGCAAGTGCATTCTATTTTACCACCTCTATTGCAAACCTCAGTCGGGGTTTTCCAAGAGGCATCCTCCACACTCCATTTCGGTTGGAACTAGCTATATAAGCATACAGAGAAGAGGATTAAACAATATCCTATTTTAAACAAGCAGAAGGACAACTGTTAAAAATCACAGCGAAACCACATTGAGTGCACTGCCAGACATTGGGTATACAGTTAAAATCAGAAACTATATTGCAGGAACCAGTTGACTTTTCCATTAAAAGGAATTACCCACAGTGTGGGACGGGGATTTTTAACTTTTTTCTTTGGAAAGATGAGAGTGCAAAAGGCAAGATTTAAGGATGGATGGAAGGAGGATATGAGTACAAGGGACAGTTTGCTTTGATGGTCAGATGAAAGGAAAGGTAAAGAAGGAGTTGTGATTTTGTACCATGATTTTGGAAAGAAAGTAGAAGAATTTTATTCACTCCAAAAATCTGTTAATTTGTAACAGTTGTGTGAAGCAAGAGGGAGAGAATATAAATGGCCAAACTCCGGCCTGCATGTAAAGTACTGTTGAAGCAAAAGTAAAGCCATATTAATGACCTTGTCCCCACTAAGACCCAGCAGCTGCAAAAACCCCCTAATACCGGTTCAAGCTGATCAAGGCCAAGAGAAAGGGGAAGCACAACAGCTGGAAAAATTTGTTTTCCGGACAAATAAGATAAGTAAATCCCAGGTGGGTGAGATACAGGCTATGTCAGTGTGGTTTCTGACAATAAAAAGACAAGACAAACACCTGGACAATTCGGAGGAGTGGTAGGTGAAGAGCCTGTTACATCACCGAGGGTCCAGCTAGACTAAGGCACTTCCCGCCTTCCACAATGGAAGGTGTGATACCCCTTGCAGGGCCAGCTAGGGAGGAGATGGTCCGTCATTAGGATTGGTCAATGGTCCATAGGGTACCGGTTTTTCTCTGGTTTAGGTTTTTGTTGAGGAGTCACTGGGCTGGACAGTCTAACTGGGAACCTAACATTGATTCCTTAGAGTACCAGTCCCTCAGTGTCCCTAGTCGGTTTTAAACAGATACTTGAACAGCTGCTGAAGACTTTCCGGAGGGCAATGTCAAGATGTGGTAAATATTGTATGTTTGTGTTTATGTTTTTGAGGTGTCTTGTAAAGTTCTGTGTTGTCTCTAACCTTCTCCCACAATCCAAAAAGGGCATCCTAGCATCAGGCTTGTCCTGGCAGCCATTAGGCAGACCCTTGGAAGTCCATGATCAACAGTCCTGGGTAGTGCATTTGCCTTTCACAAACGGATTGTGAAACTCCTTTTTTTTAATCATAGAATTAAGTTATGTTTGCAGGAGATATGCTAACAAACAGTAAATGGTATTAACTAAGGCTAGGTTAAAGAGTTTGCTTCAGGGTTAGGTACTGGGGTAGGAATAGGTATTGTTAGTGTTATCATATCATATTTCCTGTTTATTGGATTACTAATCTGTATCTGGAAAATTCTGCAATGCCTCAGAGAAATAGAATTATTCTAATTGTTACAATTGTGGCAGTCTAGGAATGGGAATTCACAAGATCTGGGGATGACCAGCACAGCTCTCCTTCCCCTTGTAACCTGAGTTCTGATCCCAGCTGTCCCTTGGCATGCCACCAAGTAAACTACATGGTGTTCAGGCCAGGGAACTGAAGGAACCCACAAGTAAACATATAAATACATTCCCCTCAGCACTGAGGGAATATGTGATCTGTTAAAAGACATCCCTGACTTAAAACTCAATGTTCCAAACATCACATTCTGGAGAAAGGTCACTCAAATGGTAACCAATTATATTTAACTCTCATCAGCAGATAGCCCTCAACCTAGGTCTCAATCCAGGTGTCATGTGATGCACAATGGGTTGTGATCTATGTAATTCTTCTATTCGCTTTTGCAATGTAAGTGCATGGTTTTTGCCAGTTACGCCATGCAAGATTCTCTTATGAATGCTTTGACTTATTGTTTGACTTATTGTTATGATATCATGTTTCCTTCAGTATCATGGATGTGTACAGATGTGAAGCATATTACACAGCACAGCCCCCCCACCCCGATTACCTCTCAAACCCAGAAGCTGAAGAATTACATGACAAAGATAATGCAAATTAGATTGCCTAGCTCAGGAGGAAGGCAGGAAATCAGAGCACAGATGTGTAGGACGTCAATCAGACTTGTCTTCAAACATCACAGGGATAGTGAGAGCCATTTCCCAATCAGTGTTACAACCACAGAGGGAGGGGCCAAGGTGATTTTGGAAAAGGAATATAGACACTTCAAAAACAGAGAAGCTGCTGGGTTTTTGTGAAAGAAAAATCATCTTGGAAGCAACTGAAAGATTCTGGGCATATCTACATGACCAGGAAGACCTATGCTGGCTGTTTTGTGGGTGAGTATGAGGAGAATAGTCTAAAGAGTAGTCTTGGAATAGTGTTATTAGTTTAGCATGTGTGTTGTGTCTTTCGTTTAATAGTGGAAGCACTTGACTCCTTTATTAAATGATTGTGAACTGATCTATTAAATACTCTTAAAATGATGTCCCAATCAAACTAGTGTTTGTTTTATTTACAGCTGTGTGAACTTCAGAAGGTGTGATGAGAATGGCTAGACCAATCCATGTCATTGTCAAATGGACAGATGTTTCTCTATGGTGATTGGGGGTGGGTTCCCATCTCTGAAGGATGGGGGTTTCCCAGTATGGTGTCTGGGGACTGAGGGTGCTTGCTTGGGGACCATCTCATATGTAGCTAGTGGGGTCACCCACACTTCCTAGCAGTGATTACATGCAGGAGGCTGGTGTGGACTGACTCAGGGGGGAGCGGCCACCTGGCAAAGCAGGTTAAGTTGGGATTCAGGAACAGAGATGGTGGGGCCACAACGGCACATTGGACTACAAACAAGGAGTGGCCTGTCACACCAGGGTCTGCCTTGAGTCAATCTGTATTTGAGCTTCCAATCATGAAGCAAGACAGAGCAAAGACCAGAAGGATAAAGTCTCCCATGTTGCTCCAGTAACAACTGAAAATAAAGTGACCTGCCATAACTGTGGTGCACTTGTTCATGTTCAGAGGGATTGCCCAATTAATGGGCAGGGTCATGGCCCTGGGCAGGGCTGTAGCCAACCTTGTTCTCATAATCCCCTTCTGCCCTGCCCCAGCCCTGCAACTTTTGCCCCCTCTATATCAAGAATTTATTAGAAGTCACCTAAATTGACAGTAGTGAAAATCCAGGACCTCAGGAGGAAAAAAAACAAAAAAAAAACAGTGATCCCTTCCCCCAAGAAAATGCACCTGTAGATAAGTCTGCTAAAGCTGTTGCAGTAAAACCTCAAAAGGGCTGTTCTGTGGCAGCTACCCAAATGTCTGCTCTAAAACAAATTATGTTGTCTGAAATACAGAAACAATGTTTTGGGAAAGAAAAATAGACATGGATCGAGTGTGCATGTAAAAGTAACAACACTAGTACCTGGGTTCATAAAGACCAACAATTTGTGGCCCCCAGGTGAGTTGTGGCTCACCTTTGTGATCTCTACCATTTGCCAACCCACCCAGAATCAATATTTGTCTTACACCACGAGGGGAACATGGTGGTGGCCTAAAATATCAGCTGATGTGCATGACTACTGCTGGTGGTATCTTGTATGTGCTAGGTGTAATAAAAGATAAAAGCTTAAGGTTGCAATACATTTATGCTTCCCTCCCACTATCTGGTCTGGTGTGCTGCTATCACTTCCTGATCACCCTCCTGCTGTCTGGTCTGATGTGCTGCTATGCTGCAGGAAACATGACACCATAACAGTAATGCAGAACATGTTATGAGCCTTCAACAAGGAACCTTGCATGGCATATTTTACAGTAAACCATACAGTTACATTGCAATAGTGAACAGGAAACTTACAAATATCATGTCTCAACAGTGCATGGGCAGAGGTGTATCCATGCCAAAGTGATGGCAGGCTGGGCCTACAGAGCCAATGCAGAGTATCCAAATTCATTTCACAGGACCACTTCCACCTACTAAAGGGGAAAAAAAAAAAAAAGTACTGCCAGGCCATGACTGAATATTTCACCTGATGATTTGAAGCTTTTCCTACGGCTAAAAATGATGTCTTTATGGTACCTTGAATTCTGGCTAATGAATTCTGCTCCCATTGAGGACTGCCTTGTTTGATTGATTCAGACAAGGTACTCACACCACAGGATGGGTAATAAAGGAGTTTTGCTCTGCTTTAGGCATCAAGAAGAAATTTCACTGCTATATCAGCCTCAAAGCTCAGGAATCGTGGAATGTGCAAACTGAACCTTAAGAAGGAAACTTATCAAAGCTTTAGTAACTGGAGGGACTAACTGGCTGACACAACTATAAGCCACTCTTTTATCAATGACAGCCACTCCTAATTCAGCAACTGGAGTCTCAGCTTTTGAATTCCTAACTGGAATGACAATGTCTTTAGGAGAATGCTGTGCAGTTCTAGCTCCTCTCTATGTGGTGTCTGGCACTCCAAGAGTGCAAATTAAAATAATTAAATGAGACCCTGCAATCCCTTAAAATGTTAGTCGGAGACTTCCAAGCTGGTCAAGATCCTTACAGTCCTCCCTTCTGGCCTGACATAAAGGAGGGCAACCAAGTCAAAGTAAAAATTCATAATCCTGGCCTGTTCAAACCTAAATATTCAGGCTCACACATGGTGGTAGCACACAGATAACTCGGTGAAGGTGCAAAGAATTCCAAAATGCATCCATAAAAGCAGGATTAAGTTGCATAAGTAAGCCAATTAAACTCGTGGGCTACGTCTACACATATGCACTTATTTTGATTTAAGTTAAATCAAAATAAGCTAATTCAAAATAAAATCCTTAATTCTGTTTTACTTAAATCAAATTAAGCAAAAAGACCAAATCAAAATAGTAAGTCTGGACATAGGACTTGCTATTTTGATTCAGGAGAGGGGCAGCATGGGAGGTGTGGTAACATGGCCCCCTGGCAGGAAACATGACACCTGGAGAGCCAAGCAGGGGAAAATCCTCCCAGGGCAGGGATCCCCCTGCCTTGTGTCACCCGCTGCTGGTGAGGCAATGGGGGAGCAACTGTGGGGTACCCCAACTGCCACCTGGGGTGCAGGTACCTTAGTCAGCTGACCCCGCAAGGGGGCCTTGCCAGCTGCCGCTCCGGCAGTGAGTGTGGAGCCGGTTTTGCCCACAGCCTCCTCTTGCCAGCAGCCAAGGGGGCGGTAGGTCCCCCAGCCAGTTTCACCTACTGTCCCAGCTTGCCAGCAGCCAGGGGGGCTGCAGGTCCCAGAAGAAGGTCAATTGTTATACCAATATGTGGGGCATATCGATATAACAGAGCCAGACATGGTTATTTCAATACCACAGTTTTGAAATAACCCTCATTTTGATATATAATGAGGTTTTATTATATCAAAATGATTTTCCTTATTTTGAAATAAGGGAGTGTCTTATTTGAAAATAAGGAAACATTGTCTGAATATAAACATTTTAAAATCAAAATAACAAGTGTTATTTCAATTGAAAAGCTGCATGTGAACATGCCCCTGGACTCTGATCCTACATATTCCACCTATCCCCCTGTAGTCCAAATTTTAAGTTTGGCCAATACATGCAAATCCCAAAGGGGGGGGGGGGTAAGGAAACCACATGTGTGTAGCTTATTACCCCATCTTCTGGGAAGGGACATATTGAAATTCCTGAGCCCATCTGCCCTTCACTGAACCACAGTAATATTGCTTCACCCCTTCTGCCCATGCCTGTGAGCAGGATATGACTGCCTGCACTTAAATATACCAGGTATGATTGTATTTGGGGGTTTATTTGGGAGCACTAACTCAATAATAAATTCACTTAATGCCAGGATGGATAGATCGTACAATGTTTGGGTCAAAGGCCAGACTACCTAAGCCCTAAAATACAGCAATACTGACTTACTGTGTGCCATCACTTCTATTAATGCAGCCATAGATGATTTCTACGTGGCTATTAAAAAATGCTAGTTAACATAACTGACTCCCAATGTAAAGGGTGCAACTATATGCTAGCTCATTATATTTGCAATGCATTAAAAGAAGACCTGCTAAATGTAGGCCTTGATTCTCCGCCACTCCCCCACCGCATACCCTCTCCTCCTCTGACCTTCTGCATCTGTCAAATGTATCTTTTCAGCAAGTGGTTGCATCCTTTCTTCCTCCTGAGACTTCCACACCCCCCTCTCTTAATTTCATTCTCATATAGCCTTTTGTTATTGCTGCCCATACACTCCTTCCTCTTTTATGTTTCTAATAATGCTGTTCTTTGAATAGGGTTTTCTGGCTATATGACTCCCTCCCCCAGTTGCTGTATGCTCATGACAAATTTCGGTTGCTGTACAAAGACTGCTGATTTTATTATTTACTCTTGTTCTACTCTCTATCCCTTAAGAACTTCCTCCCTTGTGTTTGTTACTATTCTCCCTCAACCTGATGCTGAGGCTGCTCCCCAAGTGTCTGCCGCTCAGTAGTGTTTTCATCACCACTTTAACTCACTACAACTTACGGTCCACTGCAGTGTCCTGCCAACCCTTCTATATGCCTGCAGATCACCCTGGGTGACATACATTTGCCGGACAGTGTTTTAACTGGAATGACACCACTTCCCTTTTCATTTGACAATCTATATCAAGACAGTGCCTCTGTTCAACTAGCCAAGGAACTGTTGGCTAAAGTAATCCCTGATGATAACTCCATGTCTGCCACCATTCACAGACAGACCATCAAAGGCAGAGTGAAGGTAACTCTCAACCTAGTTGGAAGAGTCTGCTTCTGGTCCATCCTATACTGTCATCATCAAGTGAACAATACGGTAGATACTTGCTGCTTCTATTAACTCCTTCTCTTGTTTGCATCTGTGTGTATGCATTGCTTTATCAAGTATAAATTTACAAATTCCATGCCGCTTGATGGTCTTGTTTCTACCCCCTGCTTTACTCATCATACCCCTCCACCCACCCCTCATCTCTCACCTTCACTCACAAAATTAATCACAAGTATGGCTACATTTAAAGTTCCAAATAGGCAGCCATGTTAGTCTAATTGAGTAAAATAAACAAACAAGGAGTCCTCTGGCACTTAAAGACTAACAACTTTATTTATTGAATGAGATTTCATTGAAGAAAGCATCTGACAAAGTGGGATTTTCTCCCACAAAAGCTCATGCAATAAATAAATTTCTTAGTCTTTAATTGCCACAGGGCTCCTTGTTTGTTTTGCATTTAAAGTGTTGACTGTATCTCACTCAAAGTGCAATATGTCAAACAGGAGGGAATCCAAATAAGTCCTCCATACAGAACACACCAAGAACTGCAAATATAGAGAATGTCTAAAGAAGCAGTGTACAAGATAGGTTTGTGGTTTTCCTCTCTGTCGTCAAGTGCCCCTCACTGTATTCCTGCCTTCCAGTATGTTTTCGCCTTACGTGTTGAGACCATTCCCCCTCACCATATATGGGGCTCTTTTCCTCAAGAAACAAAGAACTGTCAAAGAACTAGTTTAATCCAGTGTAGCCCATCTAAATAAGTGAAATGTATCTAAGAAACTGCTGCATCAATTGTGCATTGAAGCTCCTTATTGAACTCTTCCCAATGTGTTAACAAATAAATTGTTTAAGATCATCTGAGTGGCTGGATTCTCTGAAGGACAATTCTTTTTGCTTATCACCACTATGGTTCAGAGAGAAAATATAGGCAGAAATCCTGAAATGAAAAAGGAAAATATAACAAAAGGAAAACAGTAGAACTAGATAGCACTCAATATACATCAGAAGTTATGATTTGTAGAAAATTTATAAGGGAAGCTAATGGCATCAAGGAAAAATTCATGGGTGGCAGGACTAAGATGAATCTAGAGTTTTAAAAGCATTTTAGGAACAAAACGAAACATAAAAATTGTGGCATTCCACTACAAATTGAGATAGAAAAATTATTGATAATGATGCAGAAAAGGCAGAAGTATTCAATAAACACTGATGGTTTTAGATTGAGGCAAGATGTGCCTTCTTATCATGTGGAGACTATAAACTATTCTTTGGTATACTGGGAAGTATGAAGGATGTTAAAGAACTTTTACTAGTTAGGACATTTTCTTAGATTAGCCTGACTGAATAACTTTAAAAATCATGTTACAATAAATAAGCAAGTTTGGACTTAGGCCACTTCTGACAGATGTTTGTCATATACAACCATCAGGGACAGGAATTCCATAACTTCTCTTTTAATCTGTTCCAGTACACATATATTTTTATAAAGATTTTTCCTGATCTCTGACCTGAGTATCACCTGATGCAATCTAAAGAGATTACTTCTTGGCTTATCTACAATGGACATGGAGATCAATTGATCACTGACCTCCTTATAACAGCCTTTTTCTGTATTTGGAGATTGTTATCAGGGCACCTTCAGTCTTCTCTAAACTAGGCCTATCTAATCTTTAAATGTTTCCTCACAGGTGATGTTTTCTAAAGTTCTTGTAATTTTTGTTGTTCTCTTCTGGATGCAACCCGATTTCTGATTCCTACTTAAAGCATAATGTCCAAAACTGGACACGGTACTCCAGCTGAGGTCTCACCCATGCTGAGCAGAATTTGGACAGTGACCTCCTGTATCTTACATATGACATTTCTGTTAATACAAACCAAAATGACATTTGCTTGTTTTGCAAGTGCATCATCTTTTTTCCATATGTGATTCTCTGTTACATTTGATTACTCATTTTGTGCAGTAACAGCTTCTTCAAGGTGTGTGTCCCCATGGGTGCCTCACTGTTGATTCAGTAGCACCTTTGTATGGAGTCAGAGATCTTGAATAGATCAAAGGACTGTACATGTCCACTCATCACATGGGTAGTATAAATGACACGGAGCAGTAAGCCACGCTCAATTCCTTCTCAGCCATCGAGTCATAGGTTAAGCTTCAAAGCAGAGGGGAGGAAGGCAAGCAGTGGAGCCTGTATGGAACACACATCTCAAGAAACCTCAGTAAGTGTGCATGAGTAGCCCACTCTTCTTCTTTAAGTGATGTCTCCATGGGTGCTCCATTGTGATTGACTACAAAGCAGTTCCCATCTTTGAGAATACTGTAGCTTCAAAGTTGGTGCAGCAGTGGACAATGTTATATATCCAAAGATAGTGTCTGCCATGTAGTCTTACATAATAATAATGGTATACTGAGCAATGCTACAGAGTGCCCATGTGGTTGCCTTATATATGGTGATGACAATAACATTATTCCAAAAACCAATTGATGTTGATACTGCACCTGTGGAGAGTGCTCTAGCTGAGATGGTAGCTTGTGCATTATGGAATTTGTATGATGCATGGATGCACTGTGAAATAATTTATAATATGATATGGTCTTGCCAATGTATCTTTCCGTACTGGAGGCAAAGAAGTCTTCTGAATAGTCACATACTATCAAGGTAGAAAGATAAAGCATGACTGATGTCTAAAGTATGGAGAGCTGCCTCCTGTGAGTTACCATGTTGGTTGGGGATGGGGGTCGGAGGGGCAGATAGGAAGATATATGGGCTGGTTCAAATGGAACTAAGTTTTAACCTTGGGTAGGAATTTAAGAAGTGGCCAACGTCTGAATTTGTCTCTGTAAAATACTATATATAGCAGGTGAACCATAGGGCCCAAGATTTCTCCCAGCCATTAGGCTGAAGTAATGGCAATGAAGAAGGCTGTTTTCATAGCCAGTTACATGAGTGAACATGTTGCAATAGGCTCAAAGAGAGGGGAGGTCTCAGATGTGACTGCAGGACTAAGGTGAGGGCCCAGATGGGAGTATGTGCTCATACATATGGGTAAAAGGTCTAAATGCCTTTAATAAACACTTAATGAGTGGACAGGTGAATACAGAATATCCACCTATAGCAGTAGGTTTCAAACTTCTTTTCTGAAAACACAGATGGAAAAAAAAAATTAATGCTTGCAACACAACAGTTAAATCTTTGAACAATGTATTCCAGTCTTTTGGTGGTGGCAGCAGGGGATGACATGAGGGTCTGTGACTCAGTACTGGTTCCGAGCTGTGGTTTGGAAACCACTGATCTATAAGAAGGTGAAAGGAAGTGACAGCTACTAAGTGCACTTTAACAGAGCTGATAGATATTTCACCATATTTGAGGTGGATAAGGTAGTGTAGAATAAGGAGCAACAGCTTTCATTTTCATTTCAATAGACTGAATGTATTTTAGGACACATCAGTTTTGTAATCCATTTCTGGGCGTGTGTCTGTTTGGTGATGCCCCTTCAGTGATGTAATAGGACACATTCTACTTGGTCAGAGCAATCTGTTTCCAGACTATCAAACCAAGAAGGAGTCATGCCTTCGGGTGGAATATTTGTGGATTGGAGTGACAGTCATGCTCATTGTCCTGTGATAGGATCCATGATACCTGAGGGAAGTTGGTGGGTTGGCATACAGATCTCCATAGAAGGTAAGGGTATCACATGTGTCAGGGACAAAACGGAGCTATCAGTATGATATGAGATTGATGTTCTTATATCTTGCATTGGACACTTTATGGAAGGACAAAGGGAGGGAATGCACAGAGTAGTGTCCTACTCCCAGCAATGAGGAACTCCTCCCTCATCAGTTGTCATCCCAGTCCTGCTCTGGAGCAGAAATGTGGACAACAAGAGTTTATTTGGGTAGTGAATAAATCTGTTATGGGGTGGCCCCATAAGTGAAATATAGGATATTATGTTCTCATCCCCATTTGTGCTGTTGGGGAAAATTTCAGATTAACATATCGGTGAGGGTGTTCTGCTTAGGTGGCTGAAATGAAGATGCTGTGGTGAATGCTAAAATTTCAGAGTTTGATTGCTCCTAAGCAAAGAAGATGGGACCTCACTCCTCTATACCAACTGAAATAAAACAGGCAGGCAAGGTTGTCCATCATCACTGTTACTGCTTGGTGTTCAAGAAGTGGTAGGAAATGCTAGCAACCATTCTGAACAGCCCTGAGCTCTAAAAGGCTGATATAAAAATTGGACTCAGTGGGTGTCCATCTGCCTAAGCAGGGGTGTCCAAACTTTCTGGATGAGGGGATACATTGCAATTCTTTTCTTACTTGGGGGCCAGTGAACAATTTTTCTTTTTCTTTTTCTTTTTCTTTAAAAATTTCTAGCCCCACACAGCCCATATAAGTTCATGCGTGGCACTGCAGGCCAGATAAGAGCACTTGGTGGGCCAGATTCTGGCCTGGGGACTTCACATTGGGTAAGCCTGGTAGAGTCTTGTGTTGTAGCAGGTGGGTTCCCCAACCAATGAGTGAGGCATTGGTGGTTAAAATCATGGTAAGGGATGGTGAAAGGAAGGAGATCCCTGTGCAAACATTGCTGGGATTCATCCACCAGGGTAAGAAGTCTTTAACCCATCTTGGTCCTGATAACAGTTTCTGGATGTTTGTGGGAAATGTATAGTGTATGGAACCAGCTTTGGAGACAGCTCATATGCAGCCTGACATATCTTACTATGAATATGGTGAGGTCTTATGTTTGAGAAGCTGTAAACATGTATGTGCTGATATTGAGGGACATATGAGAACTTTGGAAATAATCTCCTTATAGGTATGAAACTGGTGGTGTTAGAAAGTCTTTGGCTGGTATGGAATTGAGTTGAGCACAAATAAATTCAGGGTCTTAATGGGAGTTAGAGTGGATTACTCTAAGATGATGAGAAGTCCAAAATTTTTGAAGGTATTCATGTTTATGTGAACTGCTTGAAGGACTTTGGCCTTGGATGGAGCTTTGAGGAAAAGTGTCTAAGTACATGAAAATGGTCATTCCTCTCTTCCTTAGGTAAGTGCCATTGACAGAATGATGGGTAGACCCTTGTGCTGAACACAATAGCTGCTGATGTTGAACCTTAGGAAGCATCTGTGGGCAGGTAGTATGGCAATGTGGAAGCAGGCATTCTCTAGGTAAAGAGCTGAGAACCAATCTCCCTGTTGCAATGGCAGTATTCTGACAAAGTTACTCCTCTACCAGGATGGGTTCAGCACTGCCAACTAGCACATGGATGGGATCTGCTTCACCCCTGTGTGTTCTTTCTACTTCTAAGATAACTGAGGGTAATACAGCTTTTCTAAGATCACTGTTCTCTGCTGGCTCCCAGGTCTCCCTTGGTTCTGATAGGCCCTTGTCTCTTTGCTGTGGCTTTTGTCCCTCCAGTGGATGGCAGTTTGGATAGGGAGATGGCCTGGTCCCATCCTTGACTCCAGACTCCAACCCAGGTATCCTGCAAGTAGCAGCCTCACCAGGGGGTTACAGTGTGCTGGAATGCCCCAGAACGCTGTTCCGGGGCCCATAAATTTAAAGGACCAGTGTTCCAGCCTCCCCCCCCCCCCCCAACAAGGGGGAAGAGATGTTCTGCCAAGCAGGAGCTGGGTCCCTGCTGGCCATCCTTGGGTGGGGGGAGGCTCAAGAGGAGTGATTGCCCCTGGCTCCATCTTCTGTGGGCCCCGCACTGTTCTGCTGTGAGGAGGGCAGTGCAGAGCCTCCACTGCTGCCCCTGTGGCCATGCTGTCCCCCGCCCCGCTCCCTTTGGCATGGAGCAAAAGGCAGTGGGGAGGGTGGAAAGTGCAGAACTCAGCCTCTGCCCTGGGCTAGTCCTCCCTATCCCCAATGGCATAACAACCAGCCTAGGGGTAGAGTGGGCGAGCCCAGAAGCCAGGCTCTGCTCTCTTGCCCCTCCTGTGGGCCAGCTGTTCCACCCTGGAGGTGGGGAGGACCAGACCAGAGGTGGGGCAGGAGACCCCGAAAGCGCAGGGCAGGGATATATTCTTATATATGAGGATCTGTCTCCAGGACACTCCAAACTTCATTTAATTTACTTACTATCCTCACGGGGTTCCATGTCATCTGAGAGTGGGTATGCGATATTGAAAACCACCTCCCCTTCTCATAGGTGCTGCAGCACCTCAGAGTGGGTGTGTTACATCACATACCTCCATCCCTTCTCACGGGTGCTGTGTTACCATAGCTTAGAGTGTGTTTGAAGCACCTTACTTGCCCCTTTCTTTTAGGTGCTGGGACACCCCAGAGCAGGAGTGTCACACTGCAACCCATCCCCTCATCTTAAGTGTTGTGACACCTTAAGAGCTGGTGTGTTATATTGCAGATCTGCCCCCCCACCCCCAGGCAGAGTGACACCTCAGAGCAGGTAGTCCTGTGGCATTTAAAGGCTAATAGGTTTATTTATCACATGAGCTTTCATGAGAGAAAATCCCACAATATCAGATGCTTTAAGCTCATGTTATATATAAATCTGTTCTTCTTTAAATGCCAGAGCTCCTTGCTTCTTTCGCTGAACTAGACTAACACGGCTGTCCCTTTGGAACTCAGAGCAGGTGTGTCACATTGCAACCTCCTCCCTCTTCCCCACAGACACTGCCACACCTCAGAATAGGTGTGTTACACCACAACCCTGCCAGACACTGCAACACTCGAGTATTTGAATTTGTAACCTTAATGATGGGATTTTTTTAAATGTTTTCCATGTATTAGCTAACATGTAAATAAAAAACAACACTATGAAGATTGCAAAGCCAAGCATTCAAAAGATAGAAAATGCCAGTTCTACATTGCATATGCAACTTTAATTCACTTCCTTGTGTATACATATTGGCTATGTTCACACATACACTGTAATTTTGAAATGAGTTATTTCAAAATAAAGTCCTTATTTTGAAATAAGTTAATTCGAATTAAGAAAATGTTAATTTGAATTAAGGCAAAGCCTGTTATCGAAACGGCTTTATTTCAAAATAAGGCTGTTCAGACATGTTGTTTCGAAACAGTTGTTTTGAAACAATAGTGTTGTTTCCAAACAGCGTGTCCGAACACCGTTGTTTCGAAACAGCCGTTTAGAAACAACAGCGATTTTGATGTCAAGTGAGGTTTTACTGTTTTGAAATAATGGCCATTATTTCAAAACAAAGGGTCCTGTTGTTTCGAAATAATGGAACGTCATGTGGACATAAGAAATTTTATTTTGAAACAACGGCTGTTTGAAATAAAACCCTCGTCTGAACACAGCCATTATGTAAGGCAGGTATGCCTGCATATAGAAATTGAACATCCATGATTGTGAATTTTAGGAAGAAACCACCTTTTTACTTTAATATTGTTAGAGTCTAACCTTTCAGCCACATTTGGTGTGGCAAAACAAACAAACAAACAAACAAACAAACAAACAAACAAACAAACAAAAAAAACTGTTCAGAGATGAGCAGTTGAGCACTAAAATATAAAGGGGCAATTACAAGCATCTGCTTATAAAACAAGAACTGCTCCTCTTTGGCCATAGCTGACTGTATGGAGGCTGGGTGTACACCTGTAATTTCATTTAAGTTTTGCTACCTCAGAATTTTTTAAATGATCTTTCAGTTGGGACGTTTTTTTTTTTTGTTGTTTTTTTGTTTTTTTTTATGGCTGTAATAACAGCTGTGGACTGGCTCAGGACCTTGAGCATCTCAGACTTCCTGCTGATTGGATGATGGGCTAGATCTCTGTGGATTTTCCAAACTCAAAGTTACTAGAATGGAGAGCTCTTCATTTGTTTAAAGGCAACCTAATCAGACACCCCCCCCCCGATCCTAGGTGATGCCAGTAACCTCAGAAAGCCCCAGTTCTGATTATCCAAGAAACTCTTGAGAGGACTTGCAAGAGATAAAAACCAGCCAAGCATCTTCATCTTCAAGAACTGGATGAAATGAAGAACCTTGATGCTGCTGCTAAATTCTCACCTTTGGCTATACAATGGGACCACATCTGGGAAAGAAACCCATGCTTTCTCTACCTCACCAATCTGGCCATCCAAGGATATGTATCCAGCAACATGCAACATCTGATCTGACATGAAGAAACAAATGACCTCTAACAAGCAAAGACTGTTGACATTAAACACTGGTGCCAATAAGTCCACTGGATGAGCTTTCCAACCACGCACCAGTTTCTTAAAGCTGATTGGAACAACAAGTTCTGATAACCATCCTTCAGAAGTATCCATCTTCAGAGGTTTCTTTTATTTTACATTCTTTGTCAGTAGAGAGACGCTTCTACCTCAGCCTTCTTGTACTTACATTTAAACACCAGCAGATGGCTGGTGTGAGAGTTGTATGTGGCTATCTCTACACTTAGAGAGCTATTTTGAATTAGTTAATTTGAAAAAAACTACTTTGATTTTAAATCATAATTATTAATTAGAACTAGAGAGTTTTCACCAGACTCTTAGTTTGAATTATAATAGGCTTTATTAATTCAAGTTAGAGCATCTATATTAGACTCTCTAACTCGAACTGGAAGACCCATGGCTCCTGGGCTAGGAGAGGTCCAGGCTCCCCAGCAAGCAGGGAGCTGCATGTCCCTTCTCCTTGGGACCCGTGGCTCCCTGGCAAGAAGGAAGCCATGGTTCACTGGGAGAAGGGGGCCTCCAGGGCTCCTCAGATAGAGAAGCCCCAGAGTAGCAGCTGCTGGGGCTCCCCTGTTCAGAGAGCCCCAGAGAAGAAGCCACTAGGGCTCCCCTCTCCAAGGAGCCCTGAGAATCAGCTGCTGTGGTCCCTGGATAGGAGAATCCCTGGCTGGAGGGGTGCTTTCTCTCCCACTGGGGGCATGGATTGCCCAGTGGGCTGCTTTTCCCACCAGGGGCAGGGAACACCTGCTTGGACCCTTTCCCACCAGGGGCAGGGATCCCACAGCAGGCTGCTTTTCCTGCTGACTGGCATGCCAGTCTGGCCCCTCCAGCCCCTCTGTGCAGGCTGCAAAATCTAGGAGCTGTCTGGGAGCCTGATCTGGCTCTGAGCTGCTCAGAGCACCATGCAAGCAGCTCAACGCATAGTCAATTTCACAGGTACGAATGCAGACCTTGTTCCCAGCCCATTGATTCGAAATAACCCTTCTCCACAGCTAAAATAGGGTTATTTCAAATTAATATCTTTGAATGAGAAATTAGTTTGAAATAAAATGAGGTTCTATTATATCAGATTAGTGCTTCCTGTTATGGAAAATTTATAAAGGTCTGTGTGCATCTTAATAAAAATAAGACTAACATAGATTGGGAATAAAAACTAATAGTGTAGTAGGCAAAAACAATGCAGAAGAGCCAAGTAATAAAGCAAGGCTCAGTGAAAAACTGCTACCCCACCAGCAATACAAAGAGCAGTTGTACGAGAGATTAGTAGGCAAGGACATGACCATGAAGGATATACAAAGAACTGCTGAAGGGAAAATCTTGTGGTTACCTTGTAACATAGGTATGGTGACGCAAGTTGTTTATTACACAGTATATAAGCTATAGCTTTGACACCAAGGGGGTGGGAAGCTTAATGGTTCTGTTGGGATTCTGTAACTTTCCCCTTCTTGTACAAGAATAAAATCTTTTCAACCACTAAGCTGTGGTGTCTGGTACTGACTGGCCCACCTAGGCACCCTAAATGGGAGTTTTCCCATAACATTCCTTAATTCAATTAAGGAATCATTTAATTCAATATAATAAGATGCATGCTTGGCCAGGGAATAAGTTTTTTTTTTTTTTTTTTTTTTTTGTAAATTAAGCCTCCTTAATTCTAAATAACTTGTAAGTGTAGACATACCCTGTGTGGATAGAACCTCTGGAATCTATTTCAGAGCTTATAGAATTATTTCTCAAATACCTAACATTGGCAGTAGGTTAAACAATCTTGTTTAAAAGAACACACACCCATTTACTTCAGGGATTAAGAGCTCTATGTTTAATCCTGGGAAATCATGTTCTTTTCGCTAAAAATTGTCATTTGAACATTAACCACCACAAGCTGTGTCATCTTGAATTGTATTGGAATGTTTCACTGTACGTTTATGTTGTGTAAAGGGAGAAGGGATTGGCTATCTCCTAGCCAATAATTTGGGCAGGCCCCCTTAACTTGCATCCAAACTCCACTGCTTTTACCCTCTATATGTTAACTATTTGGCTGAAACCTAAATATATTGATTGGCACTGAGCCTGATAATGCCCTATTACGTTGGAGATAATAGTTAAGCAAGACCATGGTCTTTTCAAACCACAACACAGAGATTATAAGGAATTGTTTATATCTCACACGGTTTAATCAACCTGATAATTAGATTCATTCAATGATTTCAATTAACACCCCTTACTATAATTTGATTGGTTTATAATGATGTATTTTATGCTATTGTTAATTTATTTGGTTAATAAAGCACATAAAATGGATGTTTGGTTTGAATATTTCCTTCCCAGTAATCAGGTTGTAAATTTGTGAACTGCTTAGTCGTGGCCCACATAACAACTCCTACAGACTTATCATACCTGGTGCCAGGACTGGTACACTGTTATTTATGTAGGACAGACCATTTTTGTATTGATCATTTCTTTCTATAAGAACTATGAATTCCAGGATCTTGATGGGCCTGAAATGGCAGTTCTGAGTCAGTCAATCAAAAGGCTGACCAGTTCCCTACAATATATTATTCCTTATAAACAATTCCTTACAAACGCAGTGTTGTGATTTGGGAAGTCCGTGATCATGTTTAACTATCAGTTCCAAAGTAAAAGGTTATGATCAGTCTCAGAGCCAATCAATCTATTTACTAGGGTCCTCTCAATTATGATGCAGTCTGTAATAACATGACCATGGTGATGAACTAGAGCTGTTCTGTAGTAACTGATGAATACTATATGCTAACCTGATTATCAAAATTTTACAGTGTGACTGTACTGCTAAATTACGTAGTATGGTGGGAAGTCAGGAAAAGACAACCAGGGAGAGAAATGAATAACTCAAGATAAGCCACCTGTCAGTAGAAACTAGTAGTTTGTTCAAGGATGAAGCTTGAACTATGAGCTTTAAGATTTTTCCTCCCACCCAAACAACTTGCAAAACTACTTTCATCCAGAAGGGCCAAAATCTGGAAAGGCAGGAAAAAAAAATGGATCTCTGGCAGCTTCTAAAGGATCTCTCTCTCAAGAGGGAGGAGAGCTGTTCAGGAGAACCAGACAGAGATATAAGGACTGACAGGATGTCTGAAGAAGTTTGGCCTGCCTAGGCTGCCATCAGGGGATGAGAAGCCTGTAGGCAAGATAGATGTGTGTAGATGGTTGTTATTTTAAAATCTGTTGTCTCTAAATGCTTTGTCCATGCTGTTAAAATAATCACCACTGCAGTGTAAGCAGATTGGTCACTGGTTACAGATTTCCAAAGGGAAGAACCACAAGTGCCAAACCCAGTCCAACCTTCTGGGTAAGCACTGTGGATATACAGGGTGCTGAACCTGGGGCCGCTCAGAGTGGGAGAACTGCCACAGGAGGGGTGCAGACATGAGGCTTGGACCCTGATGGGCTGCACTCAAAGAAAACAGGTGCAACTAGTTCTATAATTGTTGTAATCGCATACTATCTATTCTATACAGTGCACAGGGCGGACAGGAGTGAGGCAGCTGTTCAATATTTCTTTTATCCTCAACGTTTAATTTGTGACCCAGCTTTATTTACAGCACCCTCTTTGAACTGTGCACTAAATATTTGGAAGGATTAGTTGCTTCATAAGCAGTGATTAAAGTACATGGGAATGCCTAGAGACACCATTCCTACAAATCCGATGGGCCACAGTTCCAGGGTCTGATTCCAGAATCTAGAAAAATCAGGCGAAAACATGCATGCCGGGGCCTGTACAATACAGGAAGGGGGCCAAGAGATCAGGAAGATTTCAGGGCCTATCAAATTATACTTTAACCACTGATTCTCACACTGCTGCTTCAGGAAAACAGTTTGATTCCATAGGTTACTTTCCCATGGCCCTTTGACTTAATGCTCAGACCCTGGTCAGACAGGGCACTTCTGGACCTCCTTGCTGGGAGAAACTTTGGTCTCTCAGAGCCTTACTGGATATACTAGTACCCAGTTAAATCTCCCCCTTCTTGCAGGGTCTTTTTCCTCTCACACCGTGGCTATATCCACACGTACATGCTTATTTTGATTTAACTTAAATCAAAATAAGTTAATTCAAAATAAAATCCTTAATTCCATTTAACTTAAATTGAAATGAGCAAAAACCTCAAATCGAAATAGCAAGTCCAGACACAGGACTTGCTATTTTGAATCAGGAGATGGGCACCATGAGAGGTGTGGCAACATGGCCCCCTCACTGGGCCATGCCCCACCCAATATATACAAAAAGGAGGGCATCCTAGGAAGGAGAAGAGCAAAAGTGTTATTTTGAAATAATGGTTATTTTGAAATAACACATCTGAACGGTGTTATTTCAAAATAATCATTTCAAAATAACAGACAATTCAAATTAAAGTAGATTTAACCTATTTCAAAATAACATGTCTTGTTTCAAAATGATGGAGCTCGTCATTTCAAAACAAGAAAATGTTGTGTGGACCTAATCTTTCTTAAATCGAAATAACCAGTGTTATTTTGATTTAAAAGATATGTGTGGACATACCCCTTGACAACTGAGAAAGGATCTTTCCCCCTTTCAGGCAGGGTTTCTTCCTCCCCCCAGTTTTTACACCTGCCAGGGTTCATCCTAACCAGTATTCTGATCCTTTTCCCAGATCCTTCTGACAGCATTTTCCCTCCTCACACATGCTCAGGTAATAATCCACACTACAGCCACATCCTTTCTTTGGAATGGATGCTTTTTAACAAGTTCTGAGTGGAGCCTTGATTAGTTCCAGATATGCCAATTAACCTGGAGTAACCCCTGCTCAGCTACCGGAGGAAAATGGACTAGCTGAGTCTAGAGGTAATATATTGACCCCCTACTACTGTCCAGGAAGCCTCCAGTCTGACCTTCTCGTAGTATGATGATGGCTAAGGTGACCAGCTTGAGCTTTTGTAGTCTGACGAACTTGTTCATATTACAGAAATTTAGGATAGTATGCCACCTTCCTGATTTCTTCTGAACAAAAAGCAATGGCAGTGAAAACCTTGGCCCTGTGTAGTTTGGAGACCAGTTCTTTGGCTCCCAATGGTAGAAAGTGGTTCAGTTCCTCTCTGAGGATCATCTGGTGAGAGTGCTCCCTGAAGAGAAAAAGGGAGGTGAGGTAGCAGGAAGGTAATGTTAAGAAAGTGATGAAATAAACTGCTATGACAATTGCCAAAACCCAGTGTCTGAAATAATAAGTTTCCAGGATATTAGGAATGAAGCTACCCTCTTGCCAAACACATGGTCTCATGGTGGCAATAACTGGAACAGAGGGACTGTTCTCAGACCCTTGACTGCACCTTAAAAACTGCTGTTTCCTAAATGGTTTGTATGGGATGTAGCCCCTTTTGTATTAAATTGTTTAAAGTTTCTGTGGTTATTAGAAGGGTGTTGGTGATAGAATTTATTTTCAAATTGTATACATAATATGGGTGATATCTGGAGCTAGAAAGCAGCTGATATTTTCTTGATCTTCTCTTTGCTTTTAGGGTGTATATGCTGAAAGATCTTAGGCTGTGTTCACACAATGCTTTTAATTCAAAACAACAACCGTTGTTTTGAATTAAAATTTGACATCTCCAGATGATGTTTCTTTATTTTGAAATAAGGTGCTCCCTTATTTTGAAATAAGGAAAATCATTCTGATATAATAAAACCTTGTTATATATCGAAATGAGGGTTATTTCAAAACTGTGGTTTTGAAATAACCATGTCTGGCTCTGTTATATCAATGTGCCCCACTTATTGCTATACATGGCACCCTGGGAGGAAGTCCCACACCTCCCTCAACACCCTGGCCAGGGTGCAGTGAGGAGGTGCAGGAGGGTGCTGGACGGTGGTGGGTCCCCAGATGGCTTTCCCTGCTGCCCCAGCAAGCCGGCAGAAGGGTGGACCATGGATCCTGGAGCCAGCTTTCCCCGCTGCCCCTGCAAGCCGGCAGCAGGGGCGTAGTGGGTACCAGTGAGATTCACCTGCTGCCCTCGGGCAGGGAAAGGATTGGGGCCACCCCTCTTCCTCACCGCTAGGCAGGCGGCGGCGGGGGGGGGGCATCACTGGAGTGCCCTGCATCCCCGCTGCTGGCCAGGCTGCAGAGCAGAAATCAGGGTGCCCCAAAACCCTCGCAGCTGTCCAGGCAGGTGGGGCAGGGCTCACCGCACACACTGAAGCCCCTGCCGCTTCCCAGGTAGTGGGGGCATGGATCTCCTAGCCCCCTGCTACCTCCTTTCCACATGCAGCCTGAACACAGGAGCAGGGGGCTAGGAGTCCGATGGGGCTTAGAGCTGCTTGCGCTGCTCAGCTGCTCCCAGCCTGGTTAATTTCACAGCCCCCCCACCCTGAACAGGGAGGCTCGGGGGTGGATCAGCATGAGGGGAGTGGTGGGGGGAAGCGGCACCTGGGTTCCCTGGCTGCCTGGCTAGGATCGCAGCCCAGCTGGGCTTCCTGGCTGCCTCACTGTGGAGCACAGCCCCACAGGGGTTGCTGGCTGCCCTGGTGGGGACGCTTCTCTTCCCCACAGGGCACACTGAGATCCCTGCCCCCGTTGCCTGGGAAGACGAGTGGCCCCACTAGGGCAGCCAGGAAGCCTAGCTGGACTGCGATACTAGCCGGGCAGCCAGGGAACCGGGGATGCCGCTTCCCCCCTGTCCCCCTGCATGCTGATCTGCCCCCCAGGCTCCCTGTTCAGGATGGGGGGCTAGCAGGGGGCTAGGAGCCCGATCAGATTGGGAGCTGCTTGCTGTGCAACATAAGCAGCTCCAGCCTGGTCAATTTCATAGCCGTGAAATTGACCATGCTGGGAGCTGCTTGCCCAGGGGCGCAAGCAGCTCCCAGTCTGATTGGGCTCCTAGCCTCCCGCCCCTGTGTTCAGGCTGACTAGGAATACGGGGCTAGGAAGGAGCTAGGAGATCCATGACCCCACCACCTGGGAAGTGGTGGGGAAGAGGGCGTGGCAGGATCCTTTCCCCGCCATCGGGAAAGCAGCGGGGGAGAGAGGCCTCCTCATCCGTGCCCCCGCCCCACTTTTTTTCCCCCTGCCACTGGTTCTGAAGAGCCAGTGGCAGGGGAGTGGGTGGCAACATGGCCGTGCCAGAGGGCCATGTTGCCACACCTCCCATGGTGCCCCTATGCTGAATAGAAATAGCAAGTCCTGTGTTCGGACTTGCTATTTCTATTTGGTGGTTTTTGCTTATTTAAATTTAAGTAAATTTGAAATAATGTTTTTATTTCAAAATAACTTATTTTGAATTTACTTGTTTCAAAATAAGCATTTACATGTGAACATAGCCTTAGTGTCTCTTTGGGAACCCTCAGAGAATGTAAGGAGCTGTCCATGTGCTCTGAAAAGTTTCTGGTCCTTCAATTGTAGGTCCTCAACTCTTGTCTGTACCTCCTTTCGGGATCTAGATTGATGTAGCCAAGATACTCATATCAAAACTCCATCAGTAGTGCTCAGTTTGGCTTCTGTATCAGCCGAGACCAGGGAGGTCTGTAGGGCTGCGTGAGCTATAAGATGCCCTTCTGAAATCAAAGGTAATCATTGATCTTTTTTTTACCCTATAGGAGGCCCAGACATAATTCCTTCATTTTGGAATAATTCCTGTATAGTTGTTTGTGACCATGAGGCCCTCACAGCTGGAATTGCAAAACTGGAGTGCTGAAGTAGGATTTTCTCAAATGGATTGAACCATTCCAGTCTTTATCAGAATGAAAATAACTTATGGATGATTCTTATTGTGCACAGCATTCACCATGAAGCGGTTTTGGGGTATGGTAAGAAAACAAAATCTGTTCATTCCTTGGTGGCACATAATATTTTCTACTTGTCCATTTCCATATGGGGGAAATAGATGCTGGGGTCTGCCACAGGAGATTGGCTGGTTCCAAGAGGGCCCCATTAATGTAAAGAGTGATTTGAATTAGAAGAGGTGTGAAGGATGTTGCTAAGTTTGTGCAATTGGGTTTTTTCTTTACCTCCTCCAATCATATTTAAATTCAGAAGAAATCTTGGAACTGTTTAAAGTCACTGGCTATCATAGGAAGTGGTAGAATAATAGCATCATCTGTGGAGGATGATGAGAAATTACTGTAGGTCAGGCCTCTTGGTTCTGTTCATACAACTGTTCTTCCTCTTAATCTGCCAGGTGCTCTTGTTTTTCTTGCATTTGAGGCAAAGGAGATCTCAAGGCAGTTGAGGGTGTGACGGACAGGGTAGCTGTACCTGTTGCAAAGATGGAGGGTTTCCAAACTGAGCTCTATAAATGGCCCATGTATCCCAGTGCAGCCAAGGTGGTGGGAGAGGAACATGGGACTGCATCCAAGGAGGACCATGACAAGTGTTACATGAGCTGTTGCAGGACCATCAAGTGGGATCAGTGGTGGTAGGCATGTTGTGATGAATTCTGCAACTTCCCACTCCTTTTTCTACATCTGGTGGAAATAGAGGAGCAGTTTCTGCACGTGGGGTCTTAAATGGTGCTGGGGCTTTCATTTGCACTGCTGCTTTCAGTGCTGAACTTTTTGACAGTAGTGAGACTTTCAGTGCCTAAGGCCTTATTGGTGCTGAGGTCTTTGTGGTCAAAAATTTAGATGGTACAAAGGCTTTTGAAAGTGTTGATGTTGGTGCTGTTGCTTTATTTGGGGTCAAAAAAATAGTTAGACCTGGAGCTAACACAGGAGACTACACTTAAACAACATGATTAGGGCATAATGTCAGTGTTTGTAGCTTAGCACTAGCATGTCCCTCAAATCTTGTACCAGAGACTGGGAGCCCAGCTGCTTTCCCACTACTGTGACCCCTATTAGAAGTTCTTTACCCCAAAAACCTAGCTGGGGATGGCATTCTGGAGGCTCAAGTTTCAGATGCGGAGAAGGGGTGGCTCACTTTGTACTCTCAGCCTGGCTAGATGTTTTCTTCCTGTTGGTCTGTCATGAAGCAAGAGAGTTGGTAGAAGATCTTATCAACTGTACACGTCTTTCTGGAGAGATCAGAGAGCCTTGGTCTGATTCTGGGCAAAGGGACCTTTTCCATTAGAATTAGCCTTAGTTTAAGGTCCCTCCCCTTTCTCACTTTTGGCTTGAGGTTGTGGCAGTGGGAGCATTTGTGGAGAATATGTCCCTCTACTAGGCAACATGCACAGTGTGTATCACCAACCTTAAATAAAAAGGTGACTCTCCACGACAGCCACCACTTAAACATGGGAGAGCCGAGCATGGAGTTGGATGATTAGTCTCCCTATAGGGAAGATAACAGATAAAGAAAAACTACTCTAAAAAACTAACAATGGTGTACATGAAGTATAGGAGTTGAGAGATATTTCTTAAAAAACAAAGGTGAGAAGCAAAGAATAGGTGAAGAGAAGAAATAAGGACATGCTATCTAATGTAAAAGAAATTAAGGAAGTTTCTGAGAAGACAGGGTTTGTTGAAATTTTGCTCCAGATCACAGGGCTTAGAGAGGAAACTGAAGGTGGCCACACTGCACTACATGCATGTTTTTGGAGATGTGCACTTGTACAGTCTGCTGGGCCCTGCTATGAAGATCTCTGATTCCAGACACAATGACACAATGGCACCCACAGTGGAGCACCTGGGGGGTCACCACTAGAAGAAGAATCCTCAGATCATTTTCTGCAGTACCACAACCTCACAAATTATTCCCCATTTTACTTTTGCCCATTTGATTTTACCCTCCAAAATGTAATGTTTTAACTTATATTTATTGAATTTTAATATATTGATTTCACCCAATTCTTCAATTTACCAAGATGATTTTTGACTTCTAATCTCGCCTTCCAGAAAGCCTGCAACTCCTTCCAGCTTAGTGTCATCCACAGATTTCCTGAATGTACTCTGCCCCATCATGAAACTCATTAATGACAATTACTAGTACCAGGCCCAGAACACTGCCATTCTTCATTTAGGCACAGGAACATAATGATCAGAAAGAAAAGGGTGGAAGCACTTAAAGGCCTACAGGCCTTTGTCCTACTAAAGCTCTGCATTTTCCCTGAACCTGGTCTGGACCAAATTATCCCAGGTCTGGAGCAAATTATAGCAGCTATCCCTGCTTCTGAGGAGTGGGTTTCAGTCTCTTTCTGTGCAGACTATGCCTCTTCCTCTCTGTTCATGTAGGCTCCCTTTAACAGCTTCCAAGTTCTCTCCCCATCAGAGGAGCCCTATGGCATGATGTCTGCCCTGCACAGGTGAAAAATCAGTTAATCCCAGGTGTGGGCACTGGAAAGGATTCCTCCAAGTAGTCTAGAAAAGCTGCACTGGGCACAGCCAATCAGAGAAGGGCTGAAGGAAGCAACCAATCAGGGCCCAGATGGCTGACTTAAAAACAGCTCTTCGGCCAAAGATAGTCAGTTGCTTCCTGGAGCCCAGAAGGGAGGAGTGGGTCCCTAGCAGGGGAGTGGAAACTTACACCATAGACAAAGTAGTTCCTATAGGTACCAGGGGAGCAAAAGGGAGCTGCGGGTTAGCTACCAGAGTTGACTTGCTGTGACCCTGCCATAAGGGTTATGAAGATTCTGAGGCCACAGAAAACTGGCCCAGGGCCAGATGTTGAACACTTGGAGAGGTGGCAGCACATGGCTGTTATCTACATGGCCTATGGGCTGGGACCCAGGGGAGTGGGTGGGCCTCATTTCCACCTTTAACCATTAGAGCAAGTAGATATATGAATGGACTGCACAATATTCAACACAGGATTGGCAAACACAGGTGGTGACATGGTTTGAGGGTCAAGTCATGATTAGGACCTGGCCCATCCTGGAAAGGCTATCGGCTGTGGAGGAATCAGAGTGACAGTGCAAACCATGGACAAGGGATACCATCCTTGAGCTAATTCCCCACAGTAATGAGGAGGAGGCTCCAGTCCAGTGGTGAGTAATGTCCTCCATGACAGGGCCCTCCCCTCTCCCAAACTATGGAGGGGGTTGTGTCCAATGGCTAAAGATGAAAGGCCTTGACAGCTGTAGCATCAAGATTAGCCTCAGTCGCTAGGTTATCTGAGCCGTTATCTGACTCCCTGGGAGAAGGGAAAGTGCCAGCTGGAGTTATCCTTTGAACATTTGCAGGAAATGGCAAAAGTGCAATCACAGTTACAGAGTCCACATGACAATACATAGAACTACAGACATATCTGACATTCTTCGCAGAGATTATAGGAGACACACAACTGAATATGACCTCTGTCTGTGATGTTGTGGTTAATATGGTGTTTGGATGGTTGGTGTATTTAACATGAAATTTGCTCCCAGGAGTACCAGCAGATCTTGAATAATGCCTGGTCTACATTGTTGGGAAAACAAAGCAGTAGTCTATGGGAGTTATGCAAGCTACATAGAGTATCTTCCATAACTCTCATCAACTTCTTAACTCCCCCTTAAGATGGCATCTTCACTGTGCTATGCCACTTGGGGGGTGGTTTTATTAAGTCATTTTTTGGGATTGAGTCAGTATGGCTACGTCCACACATACATCATTATTTTGCAATAACCCATTTCGAAATAAGTTATTTTGAAATAATATTTTGAAATAAGTTAATTCGAATTAACAGTTTGTTAATTTGAATTAAGGGAAAGCCTGCTTTCGAAATAGCCCTTGTTTCGAAATGGTTATTTCGAAACAATGGCATTCGGCCATGTTGTTTCAAAACAATGTGTCCGAATGCCATTGTTTCAAAACAACCATTTTGAAACAATGGCTATTTTGATTAGATGTGAGGTTTAACGGTTTCAAAATAACGGCTGTTATTTTGAAACAATGGGTCCTGTTGTTTCAAAATAACTGTTTGTCGCGTGGACATGCCGCTTCTTATTTTGAAACAACCTCTGTTGTTTCAAAATAAGAAGCCTGTGTGGACATACTCTATGTCTTAAGTGACCACAAAGTTGATTTGGAAAGATCAGTCTGACAATAGTGACTTTGTAGCCATCTGTGTAGATGTGGCCTCAATATGACATTCTTGACAGCTTCACCAATGCTAACAGTAAAAGGAGAGTGTGAATTTCTCACAGTTTATGCTGGGGCTTCCAGTGTCTGTGGCTCTGGGTCAACACTGCCATGTGGAACACTTGGATACAAGGAAACTGTGTATTCTTATTCCATGAAGGGGATGAATCACTCTCCAGTCCATTGATGCTTAAGGAAGATGTTAAATAGCATTGTTTTTGTTTGTTTGTTTGCTTGTTTGTTTGTTTTGGTATCAGCAGGCCTCTATATATTAGAAAAGCACAATAGAAATGTACAGTTGGAAGAAACTTCAAGAGTTTATCTATGCCATCTCCGCATACAAAAAACAGCTTTAAGTATACGTGGGTGCATCTACACTGGCAAGTTAGTTAGAATTAAGGAGCCTTAATCTGAACTAATTTAGTCCCTCTCCACCACAAGCTTTCATTAGTTCCTTAATTCAAAATAATAAAAGTTTAGTTTGGACTAGTAACACCTGCATTTAGTTTGAGGTAAGTGCTTAGTTTGATTCTTGGTTCAAACTAAGGGTAGTGTAGACCAGGATTAAGCCTTAATTCAAACTAAATAAATTCGAATTAGGGCACTTAGTTCAAATGAACAAAGTGCACTAATTCGACTTAACATTCAACCCAAATTAGCGTACTTTGCTAATCTGATTTACTAAGGTTGAGTTTAGTTTAAATTGAGGTCAAACTTATTAGTTCGACTTTGTTAACTCAGACTAACTTTTGTAGTGTAGATATAGCTCATAGGCTGTCCTTGACAGATGTTTGTCTATGTTACTGTCAGAAACCACCAATGATGAGGATTATACAACTTCCCTTGATATCCCATTCCAGAACTATTATCCTTATAGCTACAAGTTTTTCCTGATATTAAATTTGAAACTGACTTGCTGCGGTTGAAGAACGTTATATCTGATCCTACCCTTTGTGAAGATGGATGACAAGTGACAAATGGCAGGAATATATAGGAATATTTTTATAGAAAGATGCACAGAAGGGAATTTTGCTCTGATATCCTTGGCTGTTGTGCTGTTCCTCTCCTTGTATGGTTTAAAAGAGAGGGACACCTTAATGTGGATTTGCTAGGTGTAGAGCACGTGAAACTGCAGTTATTACCCACTGGGGAATTTAAAACTATGAGAGATAATCTGTTGTATGTCTGCAGAACTTCAAAGTTTTGACAAGGAAGTTCCTTTCATACATTCTCTCCCCTTGTCACAGGATGCCCTCCCACCCTGCTCTTGGTATAATCTGGGTAACTTTTCCATTCACCTTCATACTGAAATTGCATGGTTGACTGCAAAATATACCATACAAGGTTCCTTAATGAATGCTCATGACATGCCCTGCAGAATTGCTGTGGTATTATGTTTACATGTAGGCATGGGAAACATGTTCCCATGTATTACATATGGCTCAGGGGGGAGGCAGATAATCAGAGCTGTCTCCCAGAACATAGACAAAAAGATGAATCACAAAGGCAATGCAAACTATGGACTTTGGCCAGAGAAGGAAAAGTGCATCTAACCACTGGACAAGGGGTGTTTGTAGAAAGAAATACACATGCTGGGAAAATTTACAGTTGTAGGGTGTTTTTTTTTGTTTGTTTTGTTTTGTTTTTGTTTTTGTTGCCAGAGAATATCCATCTTGCAAAATTTCTATCTACAAGCAAGGGCTGAACCTCTCCATGTGGCCAGGAAAACCAAGCTGCGAGACCACCAGCAACCAGCCATGTGAGTAAGAAAAAAATGGCTACTGCACTAAACTTTAGGTTAGAATTTCTCCCATCTTTAATTTGGTATTGGTTATTGCCTCACTGGTTGATTAATTGATTGTGCATTGATTTGCTATATACTCATTTAAAATCACATTTTAATCAATAAACTAGTCTTTGTTTTATCTAAAGCAGTATGGATTCTAGATAGTGTGAAGGGACAAGGGCTGTTTGCATAACAGTTTATTTGTTAAACTGACAAAGTAGAGTATATAAAGACTACATTGAAATGGGAAGCGTCCTGATCCCTGCAGCATGGAAGTTCCCATTGTGGCATCTGGGGGTCGTTGCTGGACGACAGCACCCTGAATGGCTAGTGACCACACATACACTGCCTAGGACCGACTGCACATAGGAAACTGGTGTGGACTGACCTAGCAGTGGCGTTCCACCTAAAAAAGTGGGGTGAGTCGTAGTCCAGGACTAGGTGATGGGTGAGGCACAGATGCATGCCAGACCACATACTGGAAGGGGAACATCAAACCATGTCCTTAATTATTTTTTAGAAGATACTACTAAAATGTACATAGCATACCCCCACTCCCGCTTATCTGTTCAGGGAACATCAAGGTTACTCATGAAAACATTCAAAATCTGGGGAAGGATTAAGATTAAACAAAAGCAGTGAGAGTCCTGTGGCACCTTATAGATGAACAGATTTCTTCAGGTATAGGCTTTCGTGGGCTCCAACCCACTTTGTCAGATGCATCTGATGAGGTGGGTTGGAACCCACGAAAGCCTATGCCTGAAGAAATCTGTTAATTTATAAGTAGAGCCCTGCAAATCCGTGGGTATCTGCTGCAGATCTGCAGATATCCACATCCGCAGGTGCGGGTGCAGATAACCGCAGACCCATTGCTGCAGATTGACTCACGGATGCAGCTTCTATTATTACCTTATCACACTGCGATCCATTGCTGAAACAGCTGCACTGGTCCGTGTCGGCAGCATGCAGGGAACCAGGAAGTTCTCTGGCCAATCCTAGATTGTGATCTGCCAGCCAATCAGAGTCTCAAGGTGCAACTTGGAGACTCATTGCTGGACTTTGATTGGCTCATTCCCCTGCCCACTTCTTCCTTTTCTTGCTTCCAGTTGGCAAGCCATTGCTGTCAATCAGAGATTTCATAGGTGGGCAAAGAAATCTGATTGATAGCACAGCATGTGAACCACAAACAAGAAAGGAAAAAGTGTGTGGGACCCATGTAGGGCAATGAACCAATCAAAGGCTGAATAGTTGTATGTGAGCCGAAGCTTGTTTGCAGTTGCAGTTACAGATGCAGCTAAACCCTGGCATGCGGATTTCAGATCGGATTAATGTTATCACTGAGCGGATGTGGATTGGATGCAGTTCCACATTTTTGTATCCGTGCAGGGCTCTATTTATAAGGTCCCGCAGGACTCTCACTGCTTTTACTGTACACAGACTAACATGACTACCCCTCTGGAAATAAGATTAAAAACATTATCCATAACACCCCTTGACATGGGGAACAGCTTTTTTTTATTATTCTAGGAAAATATTCCACTCTTCCTCGTATAATTTTCATAGGAATATGGTATTGCTACTAAAAGTTATGAAGAGTATTTTTAAAATAAAATTTATAAATGGCTGATAGTTGTAACATGAACTACTGAACCACAAGACATGGCTCCATGTTCTTGTACTGTTTAGGGTTAAGATATGTTTCTGACTGATACCTCTGTGCTACACCAGATGCACAAGGTATCAGAGATTATAATGTTTGTATTACTACTTGGTCAATAATATGAAAAATAACAAAAGAGACCCAGGAATACTCTGCATCCAGTCTAATATTGGCCAGGCTGGGAGGATTCTCCCATTTTTCTTGGTCACCCTAAGTAAGCTGGAAGGCTGTACATAAATGCCTCCCTGTGCTTCTCCCCAGCCACTCTGTCCTGGGGTTTGTCTACACTTGAGGCTTTTGTAAAGCTGACTTAAAAAGGTTGACTTTAATTCACTTAACAAAGTCAACTTAAAGTTAAGTTGACTTAACGAAGTCTACTTAAATACTATGTTCACACTGGAGGGTTCTCTTAAGTCTAATTTTTAAGTCAATTTAACTAAGCCTGCAGTGTAGATGACCCTATCTACAATACATTAAGTGGATTTAATAAAGTCGACTTTAACACTGATGTGAACTTTAAGGCCTGGAGTTAAGTTTACTTAATCAAACACTTAAGTCAACTTAATAAAATCCCAGTGTGGACACAGACTTCATAGAATCATAGGGTTGGAAGGGACCCCACGAGGTCATCTTAGTCAGTTTAAGGGAAGTTAAGTTAACTTAAAGCTCCAGTATAGTCATACCCCCTGGGTTACACCTACACTAGTGACTTTAGTCAACTTAAGCAAATCCCTGGGCACATTTGGAGTTCATTAAGTCAACATAAGGGCTTCCTTAAGTCGACTTAACTCCTGCCCTTAAAGATGACTTTAGAGGTTAAGTCACTTTTAATAAGTCGATTTAATATAATGTGGCCATTAAAGTTGACTTAATAAAGCCAGCTGAACCCAGGAGCCCATTTAAAATCAACGTAATAAACTCAATTTTATATGGGTCAACTTAATGCAGTGCGGACTCATTAAGTCAACTTTATAAGGTCTACTTGAAGTTGACTTTAAGTAGACTTTATTAAGTCAACTTAATAAAGTCAGCTTAGCTTTTATAGTGTAGACATAGCCTAAGTTGAGTTGAAAAGGTCTACTTAAAGTCAACTTTAAGAAGAACTTATTAAGCTGACTTAACTGAGCCCTGTAGTTTAGACATAGCGAAGCTGGGAGCCCAATCTGGCCCTGAGCTGCCTGCCACAGACAGCAGGGGGCTGGGAGTCTGATCAACTTAACAGAGGCTACAGTGCAGACATAGCCTTCAACACTGTGTTAAGTCAACTTAATAGGGTCCACTAAAGCATTAAGTCAACCTTATGAGGTGGTATTAAGTCAACCTAAGGAAGCCCTTAAGTCAACTTAATAAAAACCCAATATGGACAGGAAGTTCCTTAGATCGAGTAAAGGAGGGTTAAGTTGATTTAACGCTCCAGTGTAGCCAATAATTCCACCTCATAAGATTGACTTAATGCTTAAGTTGACCTCATTAAGTAGACTTAAGCCAGTGTGGATGACTATGTCTGCTCTGGAGGCTCTGTTAAGTTGACTCAAAATGGTCGACTTAACAGAACTTCATGTGTAGACACTGCATGTCAACCTTGTTAATTCAACTTAACTGTTAAGTTGACCTTGTTAAGTTGACTTAAAGTCAGCCTTGTTAAGTTGACTATACAGAGTCTCCAATGTAGACATACCCCTAGATACCTTTTAAAAATTGCCCTTAGTAGCCACAGTCACAGTGAAAATTAATTCAAATTGGTCACTAAGCTCTAGTTGGCCCATTTGGAAATCCTACTGTAAATTCATATGCAATTCTTTACACTGACGAAGGCAAATTACTGGCCAAATGATGATTCCTTCTACAGTAGCCTCCATCTCTGGCTGTGATTTGCAAATCTGGGCCAAGATGTTCTAGCACACAGTGACTGACATCATTAAGGGAACTGTATAAGGGGAACCATTAAAAAGGAAAGGCAGGAAGTCAATGATTTGGAAGGGCACAAAATACCTCTGGGAAATCTTAGCTTTGCATTTATTAGGTTTTGTACCAGTTAATTTTTACAAGTCCACATTTACTAAGACACAAAGTTGCCTCTCTGTACTCAACTGACTTCTGTCCCATAAGAGACCTTTAGAGTACCAGTGGCAATAAACATGTTACCAGTATGAGACATGTTCAGCACTACATGTGACTGGATGACTATGAATGCACAGAGGGCTCAGATTTCCATAGCACTATGTGTCAGCAACTGCACATGTGTACGGTGAGCTTTATACATCACCACTAGAGAAATGCAGTGAACACTGCCTGTTGAAAGTATGTGTGGCAGCAGTTAGAACAGCTGGCTATGTGAGAGAAGGCACACTGACCAGGATGAGGCTGGGAAAAAAAAGCAGTTAGCAAAACCTAGACTGTGCTTATTCACCAGATGCGAGCCTGGAAATTGGTCTTCACTAGAAATTTACTTTCCATGTACTTCCATCTCTAAGGAATGTGAAGAAGCCACATGCCAGAGAGACCTACCTTTGCTGTTCTAACGACTAGTGTAGACAGCCTAAGCCAATAGAAGAATGCATCTGATGAAGTTGGTTGGAACCCAAAAAGCTTATGCTGAAGAAATTTGTTAGTCTTTAAGGTGCCACAGGACTTTATTGGTTTTGCTGTTCGGTTTTGGTTTTTTGTTTTTTGTTTTGTTTTGTTTTTTTTAATTTATAACTCTTTGTTTAAGATGTGATAACTCTTTAAGACCTGTGGTGGGTGCTTTGTTGTCTCAGAGGAACTAGTTCCTGGACACTCGCCAGAATTACAGCATATTTCAGTAACAAACATATGTTAAAAGCCCATAAATCCATATGCAATACTGATGTACACATTTTAACTAGATTATTATACTCAGTATATTATGCCTTTCAAAAATGATACTACACCACACATATGTTGTACAACACATACCATAAAAGTGAAGACCATAAAACTAATCATTGGTGGTATGAATGGCTATGTGTACACTACAGGGCTTTATTATGCTGGCTTAATAAGGTCTACTTTAACCCAGCTTAAAGTAGACTTTATTAAGTTGGCTTAGAGCGCCCACATTCAAAATGCCAGGAGACTGCCCACATCCACACTGGCAGCTGCTAGGTCGCGTTGCTTGTGCGTAGCTGGCCCGCAGCACACCACAGCAGAAGTGGCCCTCTCTCCAGGCCACCCCTTTACTACAAGACATGAGTCACCACAACACCCTCAATACTGTGTGTGGCAACAGGGAGCCCAGGGAGGTCAGGGAGCCTAATGTGGCCCAGCAATTTGTCAGAACAGCACTCCACACCCTCCCTGCATTGCCAAGACTCTGCCAGCTCTGGACCAGGTGCTGCAGGGCAACTGCCAGCACAGGGGCAGGGTGCAGCAGTTGTCAAAATGTAGACACTGGGAAACAGCACATTGAGGAAGATGATGTCAAATCGCCTGTTGTAATGGGAAAGAAATCAATAGTCATGATTTAATCCTGCTTTCACAGAATCTAATCTGAAACAGCTAGCAGCTTTCTTTCTTTGTGCTGTTTCCCAGTGTTTGAATCTTAACAACTGCTTTTATTTTTGTGACAGTGTAACCTGATCCTATGTCTTACACTCCCCTCATTCATTTCCTAGCATTTTGTAAGTCCCCCATCTTCAAACCCTCTGACAAACTGGGATTTTCTTCCATGAAAGGTCATACAATAAATTAATTTGTTAGTCTTAAACAGTGCCTCAGGACTCTGTTTGTTTTACAACAATATTAGGGGGCGTCAGGCTGAGAAGGGGAGACATGGGCTGAGAAGGAAAGACACATGGGTTGGGCTGAAAAGGGCAAGGGGAGAGACACACAGGGTTGGCCTAAGAAGGGGGGAGACATGGGGATGGGCTGCAGAAGGCAAGGGGAAAGACAGAGGTGGTCGGGCTGGAGAAGGGGAGAGAGAGAGAGACATAGGGGCAGACTGAGAAGGGGAAGACATGGTGTCAGGTTGAGAATGGGGAGAGATGTGGGGTCGGGGTGAGAATGGTGGGAGATGGTGAGTTGGGTTGAGAAAGCAGAAAAGATGCCAGATCAGGTCGGGGAACAGCGGGAGTTTGGATGTGGTGCAAACAGCTGGGAATGCTCCTGGCTGTGTTGTGCCTTCTCTCTACCCCTGATCCCCATGTTTTCTGTAGTTAGGAGGCCAATTAAATCAGCTTAAGGCAACTCCCAGGCCACATTGCCTTAAGTTGACTTAATAAAAAATCAACTTAATGGTAAAGTTGACTTTATAAGTGGAAGTTATAAAGTCGACTTTGGTGACTGGAAAAGTTGACTTTGCTGGCTTGCAGTGTGGCCTGGGCTTTATTTAAGTCAACTAAAGGGCCCTTAAGTTGACTTAAAGCCACAGGGCAGATATGGCCAATGAGTTGTTACAGGACTGTCAGAAATCCATCAGTATCAGTAGAGGAGCTTGAATACAATGGTGATGTCTATAGTTAAAACAGCTAGTTCAAACTAAGCCAGCTTAATTCAAATTAACGTAGTTCAAATTAGCAAGTCCCTACCAGAAGCCTAAGGCAAACTAGCACGTCCATTCAGGCACTTGGCTTAGGAGGGGTGCATCCTGGGAGTTGTGCCAACATGGCACCCAAGAAGGGCCCCATCCCACGGCC
>ML683117.1:0-27202 GCA_007922195.1 Podocnemis expansa | reverse complement strand
ACCCCGGGTTTTCAATAGGTACACCGCCCCCCCCCCCCCCAAGTCCAGCTCCGGCCCGTCCGAGCTGGGCCACATCTCAGTCTCTATTCGTGAGAGGGCATCTGCGTTGGCGTGAGCCTTACCTGAACGGTGTTGCACCGTAAAGGCGAAGGGTTGTAAAGCGAAATACCACCGCATCACCCTGGCGTTGGTGTCCTTCATCTGCTGCAGACAGCGGAGGGGTGCATGGTCCGTGTCGACAATGAAGGGACGACCTAGAAGGTAGTACCGCAAGGCCTCTAAAGCCCATTTTATAGCTAGGGCCTCCTTTTCCAGGTTTGCATACTTTTGCTCCCGGGGCAAGAGCTTTCGGCTCAGATACAAGATAGGATGTTCTTCTCCATTTATATCCTGGGTTAGTACTGCACCCAAACCTACCGCTGACGCATCCGTCTGAACCACAAAGGGTTGATTAAAGTCCGGACTATATAGAATGGGAGCTTGACACAACTGAGCTTGCAGCCACCTGAAAGCCTGCTTGCAGGTAGGGGTCCATCGTACATTGACTGGATGGTCCTTGGTGAGCAGGTCAGTGAGGGGGGCTGCGACGGTAGAGAAGTCGGGGACAAACCGGCGGTAGTACCCCGCGAGTCCCAGAAACTGCCGCACCTGCTTCTTAGTGGTTGGCTGCGGGTAGTCCTGGAGGGCCTGGACTTTCTCAATGAGTGGTCTTAGGGTCCCCCGGCCCAGGGTGTACCCCAAATAGACAGTTTCCTGCCACCCTATACGGCATTTCTTGGGGTTGGCTGTAAGTCCTGCTTCCTTCAGGGTTCGTAGGACCGCGGAGACATGGGCTAGATGGGAATCCCAATCCAGGCTGTATATTACCACATTGTCTATATAAGCCACAGCGTACTTGATGTGGGGTCTCAGCAGGCGGTCCATCAGGCGCTGAAAAGTCGCGGGGGCCCCGTGGAGTCCGAAGGGCATCCGCACAAAGTGGTACAACCCACTCCGGGTGGCAAACGCTGTCTTTTCTCTAGACTGTGGATGCAAAGGGATCTGCCAGTAGCCTTTGGTCAAATCCAGGGTCATGAAATACTGGGCCTCCCCGAGCCGGTCCAACAGTTCATCTACGCGGGGCATAGGGTAAGCATCAAATTTTGAAATGGCGTTCACGCGGCTGAAATCAATACAAAATCTTTAAGTCCCATCCGGTTTTGGAACCAATACAATCGGGCTACGCCAGTCACTGGTTGAGGGCTCAATTACCCCCAGTTCTAACAGGGCCTGGACTTCCTGCTCTACTGTCCCTTGGAGGTGTTGAGGGGTTGATCTGGCCCCCACCCGAACAACATCTTCTGGAGAAGTCTGAATTTGATGATACACCAGGGTCGTTCTCCCAGGAATAGTCGTGAAGACCTCGGCAAAAGTGGTCAACAGCTGTTGGGCTTGTCCTTGCTGGGTTTCCGTGAGCAACGGGCTGACCTGGGGTTCTCATGGATCACCCACAGGTACCTGGGGTCCCGGTTCAGGATCGGGGGTGTATGGTGTTATCATTAGGCCTTCCCTTTCCCGCCAGGGTTTTAGAAGGTAAATGTGGTAAATTTGCCTCTTCTTCCGGCAGTCGGGCTGTCTGACCTCAAAATTTACGGGCCCCGTCTGTCGGATTATTTCGTACGGCCCTTGCCACCGCGCCAAGAGTTTGGACTCTGAGGAGGGCAGTAGTACCAGGACCCTATCCCCCAGCTCAAAGGAGCGTGTCCGGGCCCCCTTATTATATGTCCTGGCCTGGGTCTCCTGGACTGTCCTCAGGTTCTCCTGAGCCAACGTGCTCACTAGGCGCAATCGTTCTTGTAGGTCGTGAACGTACTGTAGTAGCCCTTCCGATGGGGAATGTGTGTGCTCCCAGCTTTCCTTCATCAGGTCTAAAACCCCGCGGGGCTGTCGGCCATACAATAATTCAAATGGGGAGAACTGGGTCGAGGTCTGGGGTACCTCCCGGATGGCCATGAGCAAGGGAGGAATTAACTGGTCCCATCTTCGGAGTTCCTCTGGGGAAAACTTCCGTAGCATGCCCTTTAAGGTCCGGTTGAACCGTTCCACCAATCCATCTGTCTGGGGATGGTAGCCCGAGGTTTGGATCTTTCGGATGCCCAGAATGGTGCAGACTTCTTTAAATAACCGGGAGGTGAAGTTTGGCCCCTGGTCCGTGAGTAGTTCTCGAGGTAGCCCCACTCTTGCAAATATCTTTACTAGTTCAGCAGCTATGGTCCGAGCGGCCGTGTTCCTGAGTGGTATCGCCTCAGGAAAGTGAGTGGCATAGTCCACCAGCACTAATATAAGCCGATACCCCCCCGTGCCTCGCTCTAAAGGTCCAATCAAGTCTGCCGCTACCCTTTCAAAAGGGGTTTCTACTACAGGAAATGGTACCAGGGGGGCTTTAGGAGTCCCAGCGGCTGCGACTTTCTGACACTCCGGGCAGGAGGCGCAGTAATCTCAGGCCTCCCGATGGACTCCTGGCCAATAAAATCGGGTGAGGATTCGGGCTAGTGTCTTGTTGGTGCCCAGGTGACCAGCTGTGGGAATATTGCGGGCTAGGCGTAGCACGGACTTGCGGTGCCGGCGGGGTACTACCAGCTGCGCTCTGAGCTCACCCGTTCGGGCATCCTTCTCCACCCGATACAAGCGGTCCTGTCGCAGCTCAAACCGCGGCCATTGGTTTGATCGTTGGGGATCAGTCACCCTGCCATTTACTACGGCGAGCTGGTCATAGGCATTGCGGAGAGTGGGGTCCTCCTGCTGGTCTCGGCAGAAGTCCGTGTCCTGGTCCGGCTGCTCCAGGGGGGTTTCCCCTTGGACCGGCGTCTCCTCGCTCTGGGGCTCTTGGCCGGGGGTCAACCCTCCTTCTTGCCCCAGATACCCCCTCTCCTCTGGTCCAGGCTCCCTCTAGCAAGGCGAGTCCTTCTCATCACCTAGGGGTTCAGACCCCCGGGCCTCTTGGGGGTTCTCCTCCAGGTGGATTCGTTGCCCCACCCCCTGCAATACCCCAGCAAAGTTGGGCCAATCCCGGCCTAAAATCACTGGGTACGGCAAGTGGGTCACCAGCCCCACTGGGATGGTTTGGGTACAGGACCCTATGGTTAGGGTGACAGGGAGCGTGGGGTATGTTCGCAGGTCCCCATGAATGCAGCGCAGGTCCACTTTCCCAAGGACACAGCCCTTCTCAGGAACCAACCCACGTTCCATCAATGTCTGACCACACCCGGAGTCCACAAGAGCTTCCCAGGGCTTCCCGGCTATCATCACCATGATGGTTGCCTTCGGGGAGGTCGGCCCCCTGGCCTGTCCTTCCCCAGCATACACCGATCCAAAGGCATACTCCTTCTGTTGGGCCCCTAGCTCTTGGACCATCCTTTGCTGGTATTCATCCCGAGTTTGCAGGAGGCGCTGTTGCTGTTGCAGCTGTTCTGTCTGCTGTTGCTGCTGCTGTTCCACCCACCACTTTGCAAATTGGTCGGGAGCCATTGCTGTCCACGGTGGTCTGCCCCTCAAGGTAGGCTACTCTCTCCCATCTAGTGGGCTCCCCCTTTTTATCAAGGGGGGGTTGCCTGCACTCTCCACCAAGCGTAGGCGTTCCACCCCGGTGGTCGGTCGCGAGGGTGCCTCCTACAGGCGGTGAAGGGGAGTTAGCTGGGGTGCGCCCTCCTGCCGACCAGCAGAATGTCTCTGTAAGCCCCACGAAGTCTGGCGCCCCGGCCCCCCCCCAAGGCGGGGCGGGCAACCGCAAAGTCTGGCGCCCCGCACCCCCCAAGGCGGGGCGGGCAACCGCAAAGTCTGGCGCCCCGGGACCCAACCCCCAAGGCGGGGCGGGCAACCGCAAAGTCTGGCGCCCCGGGCCCCCCCCCCAAGGTGGGGCGGGCAACCGCAAAGTCTGGCGCCCCCCCCCCCCCCCCAGGGCAAGGCGGGCAATTAGAAAGTCTGAGCAGTTCGGGGTTCCCATAGTGCTTCCTTTGGCTAGGATCCACGGGAGGAGAGTTGGGGGAAGGGAGACGCAGGCCCACCCACTCCACTGCGTCTCAGCCCAGGGCCCTATACAGGGGCAGGGTGCCCTACCATAGGGTCAGCGGGGCAGCCTCCGAAACACGCTGCCCGAGACCCCGGCCCACTGTCCTGCCCTCCCTGGGCTACTTCCTCCCCCCCATCCGCCCCTCCTGCCCAGGGTACCTATGTCCACAGCGGGTAGCCATCTTCAGGGTCCCCTTCATAGCAGGCCTGTGGGACCCTGGCGAACCCCTCTGTATACATGGGGGGCAGGTCGGGATACTCCGATGGCTCCTCGGCCAGGGGCAGCTCCTCCAGGTCGCAGGGGCCTGGGGCAGGGGCCAGCTCCTCTTCTATGGAGGGCAGCTCCTCTAAGTCACAGGTCTGGTCAGGGGTTAGGCCCTCTGCTTCCCTGTCTCCCCGGGTCAGGCCCAAGTGGGGAGGCTGCAGTGGGGCCCGCCAGCCCCTTAAGTGCCCACCCCAGTCAGCTGCCTCTGGGCTTCCTTCCCAGTCACCGGGTCCGGGGAGGCTGGGCGGCCCATAGCACCGGGCGCTCCGGGAGCCAGGGCCCGGCTGGGAGACCTGGCCCTGGCCTAGCCAAGCCGAGCTTGCTCCCTCTGGAGCTCAGGCCCAAATGAGCTCCCCGCCTGGGCTCTTATACTGCCCCTTCCTGTTCTGGCCACGCCCTTCTGCTTCCGGGGCTGAGCCCTTGCTGTTCCCTGGCCCGGCCAGCGGGGGCATTCGGGGTGTTCTTCCAGCTCTAGCTCTAAGACAGGCGACAGTGCATGCATGCGCTTGGCTGCTCGAAGGAGCTGCTCCTGGGCCTGACCTGCTCCTACCTACCCCCCCCAACCCACTGCTGTTCCTGTTCTCCTGCTGCTGCTGCTGCTGCTGCTGTTCCTGCTGCTGGCTGGCCTTCCTCCCACCCACTCCTCTGCTCTGTGGGGAGTGGGGGGAGAGCTTCAGAAGAAAAGAACTCCAGCACCACCACCACCACCACCACAAGGAGAAGCCCACCTCGCCAGCCAGCCAGCCAGCCAGTCCCTGCTGCTCCTGGGCCTGCTGCTTCTTCACTAGGGACCACCAACACTGAGGGGAGGCCTCAAGAACTAAGACTTTGCTGTTTGCAGCTGGGGGTGAGCTTTCTAGAGACTGAGAACTTTATATTGCCACCTCCTCCCCCCAGCTGCTGCCCCCCTGACCTCCCCTCTCTCCAAGAGAGCAGCAGGCTTCCCAGACCCTTATGACACCTTGGGACTGTTTTGAGCAGCAGGGACCATAGAACCTTCCCCCAGCAGTAGCAGTTCCCCTTTTCCCCATTGCCTGGTACCATCCCTGGTTTTTTCTTCCCCACCCCAGTGGCTGGAGGGCTTTCCACCCCTTTTTTTTGCTCTCCAGCTGGTTCAGTGTCCCTCCCCATTACACACAACCCCAGACCCTTCCCCAACCCTTGAGTTTGTTTGAGTTTTCACCCTCCCTGCCCCACCCTTTTCTTGAAAGTTTGTTTGGTTCCCCTGCCCCGCCCTATTCTCTCCACTACCTTTCCACCCCACCCCTAATGCCTATGAGCCACACCCTTGGAATCCCCCTCACAACAGAGTAGGCCAGACACTATGACCCCTTAACTTTTTGGTTTTTTCCCCTGAGCACTGCACCCCCTGTGAATGTAGTTACCCCTTTTCACCCAGTGCAGCCGGAGGAGCCGGCCCTTTAATCTTTAAAGTTCCCTGTCCCTCTTTCCTTGGCGCCCTCCTCCCTTGCCTGTAGCCTAGCAGGGAGGAGTGGTCTGCTGCCCCTTATTCCTTAATAGTCCACCCCCCTCCTATTGTTTGTCTCTTCCCTCTCCCCTTGCTGCTTAGCGGGGAGGAGTGGTATCCCCTGGTTCCCCCTTCTCCCTTTGTTCCTTGCCTTGTCTACCCACCCCAGGTTTCCCTTCCTCTAGAAGTATGGATCCCTCCCCAGTCCCCCCTGAACCCCTCCCTGAGCCTGCTCCCCGGTCCACCCCTGTGGCTGCTCCCTTGACCGTGGCTGCTGCCCCTACCACATCTGTCAACCCGAGTGGGGCACCTGCATTAGGGAGCGCAGCTGGGACCTCCACTGCTGCTGCCACCACTTCCTCGGCTGGTAAAAAAGGCAAGGGGAAGAAGGCGAGCAAGGGCCCTGTTGCTCCCGCGGCCCCACCATCGGCCGCGGCCCCTTCTTCCCCAGCTGTTCCCTCCACCAGTTCTGGGGGTCCCTCCACCCCCAGATCATACGCCCAGGTGACTGCCACCCCTCCACCCACCGCCATACCATCTGCCCGCACCGCCTCCTCGAATAACATCTCGGGGGGCCGGGGCCCCTTCCCCTCCTTGACCAGGAGGCACGGTGTCCGCTGCCTCCTGGTGGTTGCCTCACCCCATGTAGAAACCTACGTGCGGGCGATGGCGAGGGTGGTGAGGCCCTCGGCCATTGTGGCGGCCTCGAAGATGTATGGTAAGATAGTTTTCTTCCTCGCATCACAGGCCGCCGGACAGGAGGCGGTCATTAGGGGCCTGGCGGTGGGGGGTGTCCACGTCCCAGTGGAACCCTTGGAGGACCTGGGTGTGCGGGTGGTCCTTACCTCTGTCCCTCCCTTCCTCCCCAATGCCGCCCTCCTTCCCCTCCTTTCCACCCTGGGGAAGCCCATATCTGTCATCAGCCCTCTCCCACTGGGCTGTAAGGACCCCACCCTCCGTCACGTTTTGTCCTTCCGCCGGCAGGTCCAACTCCAACTGCCGCCGGCGGGGGCACATGACAGAGTGGCTTTCGAGGGGTCCTTTTTGGTGCCCCATCAAGGGGCCCACTATAAAATTTTTTACTCCTCAGGGGAGGCTCGGTGCTTCCTCTGCAGGGCCACGGGGCATGTCTGGACGGACTGCCCCCTGGCCCGGCACGAAGAGGGAGCTACCAGGCCCCCCGAGGCTGAAACGGGCACCGGCCACACCACCGCCGGCGACCCCAACCACCAGGCCACTAAAGCTGCCTCTCCTTCTCCATCAAAGGGAACAACTGCCACTGCCTTCCGGGATGTGGGGATAACCACCCCACTATGCCCGGAGGAGAGGCCGGGCCCTGTTGACACCCCCACCAAACCATCTGGGACGGGGCCCAGAAAGGAGAGGGCAGCGGCCGTGGTGGTCCCAGACATGGGAGAGGGCGCACCCCAGGGGGAAGGTTCCCGTCCCCATGATGCCCCTTCCCTGATCCTTTCCCCTGAAGAGCCTTCGCCCTGGCCGCCAATCCCCGCGTCAGCTGGTCGGCCCTCTGATACCATCCTAGAGGGCCAGGCTCTCCCGCAGAGGAAGTGCAGCAAGCGGAAGAAGGCTCAGTCCCTCCCCATCTCATCCGACGGGGGGGAGGCCCCCCGAAAGTCACTACAGGGGGCTGATACCACCCAAAAGAACATTAACAATGCTGAGCCGCTTGCTGCGCCCTCTGTGGAGGCCCAGCGGGAGGCGCCAGCTGAGGAGATGGACGCAGTGGAGGAGGGAAACAGCACTGCCCCCTTGCAGGAGGCCCCCATTGATCCCCCTCCTGGGGAGGCTGCAGATGGAGCCGCTACTGTCCCCCCTGAACCTGCTACACCACCGCCATCAATTGAGGCAGGGGGGGACTTAGGCTCCATCTTTGCAGAGATCGAGGCCCTGGGTCTGACCTTGGTCACCCCAAGGGAGGACAACCCTGTGCCAGCGGGCCTCGATCTTGGTGGTGATGATATTCCACCACCCCCTCCCATGCCCCAGACCCAGCCTGAACCCCAGCCTCTGCTCGCTGTCCCTACTTTTATTCCGGGGACACCCCCGGGCTGCTTCACCTGCCCGGCTGCTGTCAGAATTCCAACTGCGGCCGCCACGCCTTTAGAGGCGACGGCCAGCACCGCGCAGCCGGGTCCCGGGGTGTTGTCCCCAGCGGGACAGCTGCCCGTTCCCCCACTTGTTTTCTCCCCCATGTCCGACGCAGAAGATGGAGAAAATCCACCTACTACCATCCCTTTGCCCAGCGTCAGCACGGACCCCGCCCCTGACTCTTCCTTCAAAGATCTTGCGCCCGGTCAAGGGGAGCCGCACCCCGGTGATTTAATCACCGGGGACCCTGTCCCAACTCCTACCCCTTCCCCTGTCTTTACCTGTGTTGTTCCTGACCCTGTCCCCACTTCTCCCTCTGATGTTACCCTAAGTCCTGCCCTAATCCCATCCCCTATTGCTGCCACCCCTGGGTTTTCAATAGGTACAGTCCCATTTGAGGTGTTGAAGACTATATCCTCTGTCTGTGTTTAAAAAGAATTAGAGAAGTTCAGAGAGGACAGATCCATTAATTGATACTAGGTTGAGCCTTCAACTCCATGTTTTAGGTATCCCTAAACCTCTGATTACCAGAAATTGGCACTGAATATCAGGGGATGGATCACTTGACTGAAATGCCCTGTTCTTTTTCTTTCCTTCTGAATCACCTGGCAGCGTCCAGTGTTAGAAAATAATGCTGGAATGGGAAGTATGGGACACTAAGACATAACTCCACTAAACAGAAGAGGCCTGATAGCATATCATGAAGTAAGGGTTGCATCTGTATGGTAATTGGGGCTGTCCACTTACAGGAATTCCAGAATTCAAGGATGGAGGACATCTCATTTGTAATTGATTAAGAAGTTGCTCCCTTGAGAGCACAAATACACAGTGATCAGTAAAGGGGGCTGTCAAGGCCCTCAGATGCTATTTATTTGGGACATCTTTCACTCCTATCATAAGCCCATTCTTTTAAGATGTCTGAATTGCACGTTGGACACAAACCCCAGCTTGGCCTATGTAATATTCCACTCCCAGAATCTGGTCTGGGGTGTCACTGTGGTCCCCTAATTTCCACTTCTGAACCCTGACTTATTCCACTATGCCAAGTGACTGCCCACTCCTGAGTCAGTCCACACTAGCCACCTGGGTGTAATTGGCCCAAGGGAGTGAGCGTGTGCTTTACAGTCACTCAGGGGACAGTTTCCCAGCCAGCACCACCACCACCCACATGCCACATAAGGCACTTCTATCCTATAGGGACTGGGATCCTTCCTCAATCACTCTATGCCCATGGACTTCTGTTTGCAAGTTTTGTAAAAAACAAACAAACAAACAAACAAACAAACAAACAAAAAACCACACACACACACAAAGGAGTCGTGTAGCACTTTAAAATTAACATATTTATTTTTCACATGAGCTTTCGTGGGAGAAGATCCCACTTTGTCAGATGCTTTGAAGATGGGTGAACTTACAGAATGGAATGAAAATAAATGCAAGGGAGTGTAAAATATAGGATCAGGTCCTACAGTAACAGCAAATCAGAACAGTTAGGTTCAAACCGTGAAGCCTGAAGTTAAATTACCCATAGTCTCAATTAAGTCCTGATTTCACAAAATTTAGCTTGCATATTAATTCAAGTTCAGCTGTTTCTCTTTGAAGTCTTGATGTCCCAAGTACATCTCTGATGACAGTCATTAAATCATTTAGCGAGTGATTAGAAAAATGAAAGTGCTCAGCAACTTTTTTTTTTTTTTGGTCTGATTTCTGACATCAGCTCTGTGTTCATTTATACTTTTGCACAGCGATCGTCGTGTTTGTCCAAAGTATAAGGTGTTGGGGCATTTCTGGCACATGATGGCATAGACCACATTAGTAGATGAGCAGGTAAGTGAGCCTTTGATGGAGCAGCAGGCTTGATTAGGACCTATGATGGTATCTGTTGTGTAGATATGTGGGCAGACTTGGCAGTGTGGTTTGTTGCAGGGGTGTGTGCCTGCTTCAGTGTTTCTGTTGTTAAATCTGTAGTTGCTGGTGAGTATCTGTTTAAGATTGGGTGGATGTCTGCAGGCAAGGAATGATCTGTTTCCCAAGGCTTGAGAGAGAGAGAGATCATCTTTTAGAATAGGCTGTAGGTCCTTAATGATCTGTTGCAGAGGTCTGATTTGAGGTTTGTATGTGGTGACTTGGGGTGTTCTGTTTTCTTTCTTGGGCCTCCCCTGTAGTAGATGACATCAGAGAACCCATCTAGCTCTGTCAATTTGTTTTCTTACTTCCCCAGGTGGGTACTGTAGTTCAAGAATGCTTGATAGAGATCCTCAAGATGTCTGTCTCTGTCTGAGGGATCAGAGCAAATGCGGCTATATCTTAGGGCTTGGCTGTAGACAATGGATTGTGTGGTGTGTTTAGGATGGAAGCTCGAAGGATGTAGGTAACTATACTGATCAGTAGCTTTTCATTATAGGGTGGTGGTGATGCGTCTATCCCTGATTTGTACTGTAGTGTCGAGAATGTGGATCTCCTGTGTGGAGTGTTCCAGGCTCAGTTTGATGGTGGAGTGGAAATTATTGAAGTCTCTGTGAAAAATCTTCAAGAGCATCCCTGCCTTGTGTCTAGATGATGAAGATGTCATCAACATAGCATAGGTAAAGAAGAGGTGTTTTGGGATGAGACTTGAGGAAATGTTGTTCTAAGTCGCCCATAAAAATGTTGGCATATTGTGGGGCCATGTGGGTGCCCATAGCTGTGCCACTGATTTGTAGATATAAATGATCCTCAAATCTGAAGTGGTTGTGGGTGAGCATAACTGACAGTTTTACAAAGAAACTGGAATGCCCCCAGTTTCGCCCATTCTCAGCCTTTGAAGTTTGCAGAGCTTTAGATTGTGCAAATCAATCCACAGTCATTTAATAAATCAGTCTGGGTAATCACTATCAAATAAATGATTTAGAATGCGTCATATCTACATCATTGTCTAAGCTAACATCATGGCTCAACGTTACTTAGGAGATGTTTGGGTGAAAGATGGTTTTACAGTCATTCAGTCTCTGCTTATCACAACAGAGGGCCCAGATCTTGCTTGAAGATGGAGAATATTCCAAGGTGTTTCTCTGGACAAACCTCTCTCCTTTTAAAAATGTCTATATGGTTAAAGTATAATTTGATGGGTCCCAGAATCCTCCTAATCTCTGGGCCCCCTGCACATATTCTTTGGGCCTGCTTCATGCATGTGTGGGACCCAGCCCAGGTAGGCATCTACAACAACTTCTCAGTACCTTATGCATTGGTTATCACTCCATAAAAATATGGTTATAGTTCCATAAAGTACTTGCCCTGATCCTGGCCTAACATGCTGCAGCTCCCTGACCTTGATCCTGGACTTACACTCTGCCTCTGCTGCCCTCCTAGCACTAATCCTGACCTCACACATTGCCTCCTCACCCAGTTCCTGGCCTCAAAAACTGCCCCCTCACCCTGATTGCAACCCCACACACTGTCTCCTCTACTTCCACCCACCTCCTGGTGTTACGCACTGCCCACTAGTACGAATAAAGAGAACTGGACTTGGTGACATCTCATGGTCCCTTCCACTTCTATGATCATCTTGTCTTAGCCAGCAAAATATAAGTTGCTGTCAGTGGGGCACTGTCCACATTATTAGACATTTTAGGGAAAAATTGGTAATGGCTTCCTATAAATAATGAGTGAGTCTTTGGTATGTACATATGGGACAAATAAGCCTGTGCAATGAGACACATTTTAAATAATTCATTGTCTCCATCCAGGACAGCATTATAGTTATTAGCAAGGAATCAGAAAAATGGGAAGGGGGAGAAGAATCCAGAAAAAATAAAATTGTTCCATGAGTCATTTTTCCCCCCAAGCACAAAAAGGGAAAAAAAAAAACATTTGACCTCTGAAACATACAATCCCCATGTAGATCTAATGACTCCCTGACAACTGGGACCCTTCCCCATCCCACCCACCTGATGGATCCATACCCTGGCCTCTTACCTCAACCCACTGACTCCCCGACACCAAGACCCCTTCCCCAACCTGCCTGTGGGTCACCTCCCCAGCCCTGTTCCCTGACATGCTGACTCCCTGGCCCCCCAGCCCCTTTCCCAATCCACCTGTCCACCAGCTCCTTGGCTCCCTTCCCTGACCCACTGACACCTCGACCCTCTTCCCTGACTCACCTGCTTGCCAGTACCCCCCACCCCTTCTCCTGGCCCATATGCCCACTGGCTGCCCCACCCCTGTGCCTTCTCCACAAGTTCCCTGACCCCCACCTGTTGTCCACAGCCTGCTGGCTCCCTGACCCCCCCTTCCCTGACCTGCCCATCTGCCAGGTGCCTGATCCCCCAGGACCCTTCTCCACCCACTTGCCTGCCCACCCCCCAGCTCCCCAACCCCCTTTGGTGACCCACACACCAACTCCTCAACTCCAGCCCTCCTCCCCATTGCCCCCCTTACCTGGCCATAATTGCTCCCTGACCAGGTTGCTCCAGCCCTGAGCACACATGTAAGCATGCCCAGGGTGGGTGATTTGAAAACTCCCCAGGCTGGCTGCAGCTCTTGGGCCAGGGTTCTGCCTGATTTTTCTACTTTTTGGGCCCCTGGCAGACTGGCCCCTCAAATTTGTGGGTCCTGGAACAGTGTTCCAGGCTGTTCCTCCTTACTTAAGTCCCTGCAATTTGTTTGCAATCCCCCTCACCTCCCTCTTTTCCTTGACTGAGGTGACCTTCAGCTTGAGCTCGTAAGGTCAATTTGCATTGCCTTTGTCATGTACCTACCTCTTCAGCCTCTGTGCAGAAAGTCAGCCCTGGGTATCTGCTTCCCCTCTGAGACATGTGAAATACTTGGGAACATGCCATACATTGGTACACATACATGATCCTGCAGGAAATGTGATACCATAACAGTAATGCAGAATATGATAGGAGCATTCATAAAGGAACCTTGTGTGGCATATTTTGCATCAAACCACATTATTACCTCGGAGGAGTGAACGGTACTGGTGTACAGATCATAGGCCAGCATCCACCACATAATAGCCTGGTGATAGCTGGCTCTGCTGCCTTCACTGTCAAGCTAGGGCAACTCATATCAATGTGGCTGTTTACTAACACAAAGGTAAACCTAGTGAGATGATGATTGTGTCTGACTGAGTTGCTTCTTTAGCTGAAACAAACATAAGTTTATTGATTACAAGATTATTTTAAGTGAATGTAAGTCAAATCAATATAAAAATCAGATAATCAGTCAAGGAGATAACCACAATCAAATAAAGGTAAGTCATATTTTAAATTAAAATCACTGTTACAGTCATGTTCAGCTACCTTACAGTCTTGTCCACTTATGTTTTTTAGCCAGTCTCTGTTGTATAGGAAAGTGTCAGTCTTTGATGTTTTTTAGAAAATGCCACAGGAAAAAGCCACAAACAGCTCCAGGTCTCACTTTCTCTCTTCTATCAACTTCTAGCCTTTGACTTTACCCATGCTTGGCTTCAGTGTTCTCTCTCTCTCTCTCTCTCTCTCTCTCTCTCACACACACACACACACACACACACACACACACACACACACACCCCTTTCCTTACACGTTTAAGAAATCCTGGTTTTATAGTAGTATACCTAGCATAAGTTAATAAATTAGCATATCATTTATATTGGGAACTGAAAGGCAAAGTGCCTACAAGCTGAAGAAAAAAATTACAAACAAACCTGTGTGTAGTGGCCCTGAAAAAGGATACACTTATGAGTTATTTTGAGGTATGAACTATCACACAGGTCAGGTCTTTTTGTTCAACAATCTCTGATGTAAAACTCCAGATAAGCTATTTTGGATCATGATATACAAGTTAGCAGGTGAACAACAACTTGTATAACAACCCAAAGTGAGACCTTCAACATTTCGTAGAAACCATAAAATTCATAAATAAGAAAAGGGAAAAATAATGGAACATCCTGAAGGGTGGTTATTAATTGTATGTAAATGTTATGCACAAATCCCTTAACCAATGACACAGGTGTACCATCACAATTTCTGAGGTAGAGATCCATATTTGGGTGATGAAGGATTATGTAATCTAGCATATTTTTAGAAGCGTATGCTGGCGTAAACCCTGTTTTCAGTGGGGGGGAGGGGATTTAAGACCGTAGGATTTGAAGAGCAAGAAGAAGAAGTTTCTAATCCTCAGTTTCCAGCTCAGCTCTTTCTTGAGGAAAGAAAAAACAGACCCATCTTCCTCTCTCTTAGCTATCTAGTCTTTCTTGTTTTAATAAGTTTAAATATATCAATCAGGGTTACTAGACTCTGCACACTTCGGCTATGTTCACACGTAAACTGTTATTTTGAAATAAAGTCCTTATTTTGAAATAAGTTAATTTGAATGAAGAAAATGTTAATTTGAATTCAGGGAGAGCTTGCTATCAAAATGGCTTTGAAATAAGGCCATTTGGACATGTTGTTTTGAAACAGTTGCTTCGAAACAATGTTTTTGTTTTGAAACATGTCCAAACGCTGTTGTTTCAAATCAGCCGTTTCGAAACAACAGCTATTTCGATTTCAAGCGAGGTTTTGCTGTTTTGAAATAATGGAACATTGTGTGGACATAAGAAATTTTATTTTGAAAGAACGGCTGTTGTTTCAAAATAAAATTCTTGTCTGAGCACAACCTTCATGTCTGTTTAAGGCAGCGGGCATCCTTCTTGACTCTGGAGTGTAAATTTAGCAACTATCAAATTATAAACTGCATGAGATTATAATCTACCAAATTATAATGCACAAGCTATCATTATAATGCATAAGCGAATTATAAACTGTATAAGATTCCCTATATGCATTTGGTGTGTATGAACTAATTACTACATTGTACATTCATCAACTAACCTTTTCTTGATTCTATGCTGTACACTTTCAGGAAGAAAGGATTTCATAAAATAAAGGACCTGTTTAACAAATCCTCTTAGACATTCCCTGGGGGTTCTGTGTTTTAAATATTTTCTGTGGTCAGATTCAGACTTGAACCCAAATTCTTTGGTAAGAGTTATTTGACGATTCCAATCCAAATAAACATCAGGCTAAAAACTCCCTCAGTCCCCTTCCTTTAGTCAGGAGCATTGTCTTTACCTCTTGAATCAAAGTGCATAATTGCTGGGTGTGTGAACACAGACCCCTCAATCAAACCAGGAAATTCAAACTGATGTCAGTGAATTAGCCATCTTCAATATGGACACACCGAGTCTCCTACAGATGTGTTTGTGACTGGAATTTCTTCAGCGATGTCACGTTCCAACAGGTTAATCTCTGAATCTCAAATGAAAGTGTAAGGCAGGTCTAGAGGCTGGACACTTCTCTTGGAGGGGCAACTGATCTGCATGGGCTTTGTATTTGCATGAGTACAATTAGGCATTAGCATAATCTTATTATGTAGGTGCAGGGGCCTGATGGTAAATTGTATATGGGCTGATTTGATCACAAAGCTGTCAATACCTGTATTTTAACTGAAGGGAGAAATGAGAAATTGCCTTTTTATAATAAGCTACCCTTTGATTGTATAAAATCTGTTTAGTCTATTTGGTGAAAAGTCACCATCAGCACCACAGAACTCAAAAGAGTGAACAAAGCCTTGTGAAAGGAGAGAAAGAGGAATGTGGGGGGGGGCGGCATTAGCTCTACTAAAGAGTAATGCCTTGCTCCCCTGCTCATTGTTCAAAGATAGGCTTGATGATTCCTTGTGGAGTCTCCTTTGTTATTTTGATCAGAGAAGCAGTCTGATGCCCTGAAATCTAGAGCTGAAATCACTGGGGACTGAAATCCCCTCTAAGAGTAGAAATCACTGAAGTGTGACCAGCAGGTGTTGCCAGCAGTAACAGATGTTATGAGTGGCCAGCAGGTGGTGCCAGTGGACGGTGCACACAGCCAGCAGAGGATGTGAGTGACCAATGGGTGGAGCCAGCTGATCATGCGAGCTGTCAGTGGACGGCATGAGTGACCAGCAAGGGCTAAACTAGAAAACGAATTTGGGTGATATTTCTTTTCTAGGAAGAAACATTACATGTGTCATTTTCATTTTTCAAACATTGGATTTTGGTTTTAATTTCACATGTTTTCTCCCTGCTTTTGATGAGAGGGGGCTGGATTGTGTTCCATGCAGCCAGGAGGTGTTCAGTGATTGGTGAGGGTGCCCATCCACACTGAGAGAACAGGAGATTGGCTCAGCTGACTTGTGCCTCCTACAGTTGCTCTGGCTGTGATGAGGGCTGAGACTAGGCTGGCACATAGACCCTTACTGATCATCTGCTTGTGAGGCTCCTTGGAGGGCTGCTGAGCTGCCCTTGCCACACAAACCCCCCTGTTTTGAGGAAAAGGGAAACAATTTGGTGCCAGTGATTGTCTTGTTGACATGCAGCTGCTGGGCTGGGCTTTCCATTACACAGGGCTTACGGGCAAATGTTAGACACTGGAGTTGGTCACCTGCTGTCTAGATTGCTTGCAGGGCTGCTCTCCTCTCTCCATCTTCTCCTTTTTATCCTCTGTTATATCCTCTTTCTCTCTCCCACCCTCACCCACCTCCCATCTTTTAACAACTCAGTTATGCTGGTGACATTGCTGTGTGGAGCTGGGTGTCTGTCGGACAGGGACAACCCAGTCTTCCCATCTCTCCAATAACATGTTGGAAAATGCACACAGAGGGCCACATTTCTACCACCTCTTCTGACCCAAGATTTCAATGTCTCATTCGACTCAGGCTCAAAAATATTCCAAAGTTATCCATTCAATGGTTTTATATTCAGAACTGTATCATCATTTTTTTGGGGAAATTTTGACTTTTTTTGATCTGTGTTGGGAAATTTCAAAACATTTTCATTCTATTTCAAAAGAAAGTGAAACTGAAGCACAGAAAGATGAAGTTAAGCCAACATAAGGTCTGGATGATGGCATCACAACTAAAAAACACAGGTTTCCAGATGACCAGTCTGGCGCTCTGTCCTTCATCAGATCGTATGGTGATAAGATTTCGGATCTGGGCAGCAGGCAAGTCTTAACATAAACAATTCTGACAAAATGGAAATTTTCTGTAATGTTTTCATGAAGCTTGTGAGTGCACTGGTTTCCCTTGCATGCTGCAGGGTCACCTAGGGTGAAGAAAGGGCTGTTTGCTCTCTGTAGAGACTCAGAGACAAGAGTGGATGGTGCCCATGTGTCTGGTGTCTTTGGTCCCATATCCGTAGAGCATTTGAGAAACAGAATGGCAAAGCCCATAATGGGGACTTTGACACCTGTAAAATTAATGATAATGATAGCTTCCTACTGAGAGGTGGACCATTCTCTCACAGTCTGTCTAGGGGAGGGAAGGTAACAATGGACAGTAATATGAAACTAAGGCAGAACAGAGATGCTAAGCTGCTTCCACCATCCAACACAAGCAGCAGGTGCACAGGGGCTAACCTGCCTTTACTGGGCACATCTGAGAGTGAGTATGAAGAAGCGGACACTCCAATAGTATACTCCAGGATGGAGACCAGAGCCTAGGCCCAATTAAAAGAACTTGGTGAGAGTTCCAGTTTCGTGGCTCTGAACCCCACGGCTGAAGCAGTCAGGTCTGTAGCTGAGGCACCGACGCTGACAACAGCACAAGGACGGAACAGACCAATAACTCCTCCAGCACTTGCTGATTTCAAGGATCCACAGTGGACTGCTGATGTTTCAGCTAGGCTATCAGACAGAGGTGACACCCAGGTGGCTGGTGCCTCTGGTACCTTGGGTCTTCCAGAAGAAGAACAAGAAATGCAGGGGCTGGTGTTTATAGCCATGGAACCTGACAAGAAACTCTCACCAGCCTTGACCCAGGAGGAAGCCTGCACAGTTCCCGACAGACCATTGCTCAAAAGGTGTGACAGGGTTACTAAAACCCATCAACAGGTGAATTTATAATGAACCTGGGGCAGGGGTTAGCAACCCAACAGATTAGAAGAGTGGTCTTTAAAAATTCCTTCAGTAACCAAGTATTTTGAGAGCCACAATGGATAGCCTCCTTGTTAAGAAACTGAATAATAGAACAGAGATGCCTATTGATTTTTAACAAAAATCATGTTTAATGGTGTTAAAGAATTCACAAATAAATTTTACAGTGTATTATGTGTTTTAATGACAATCTTCCATTGGACCTTTCTTGCTTGCACCATTTATTTAGAATTAATTGTTTACAGATTAAACCCTTCAGGAAATGGGCCCATTTTCTTCCAGAATAGCTCCTAAGGGGAAAAATTTCATAGTGGCCACTCCCTGATCCCTTACATAATTTACTTAATAGTTAGGGTTGTGTGCAGTATGACTATCAAATTCTTCCTGCATTGTCCTTATTAAATATTAAGCCAGATGAGAAAAGTAAAACAGATATATTACCCAACCCCTGATAACATTTTCATAAGTGTTACCTTTTAACAGTTCCACAACTGCCAAATCTAATTTTTTTTGCCAACTTCTGTAGCATGAGCTTTGTACAAAAAGCTACCTTTTAGCTCTTCTTTATTTTCATTCAGTTAACCATAGATGAGCTTTAGTTTATTAGTATTCGTTGCTATAGGTTATAATAGCTAGGGTGTTTTGTGCCTCATCCCCCCTCCCCCTGCCAAATAAGAGCTCATTATCTATTCAGAAGTATAACTGTCGGAGATTCTACCACCTCCATAGGTAGCACATTCTTGTGTGTCACCACCATCCCACTGAGACTTTTTTTTCCTAATATCCAACCTAGAGCTCTCCAGCTGCAACTTTAAACCATTGTTCCTTGTTCTGTCCTCTGTCACCACAGAGACTAGCCTCCTTTTGGGAGCAACCCTTCAATTAGTTGGTTACTATCAACCCCTCCCCCCAGTCTTCTCTTCTGGAGACTAAGTAAAGCCTAGTTCCTCCAGTCTCTCCTCATGAGTCATCTGCCCCAACCTCCTAATCATTTTTGTTCCCCTCATGGATTCTTTCAAGTTTTTCAACATCCATTTTGCAATGGGGAGCCCAAAACTGGATACACTATTCCAGATGAGAGATCACCAGTGCCAAATAGAGAATAATCATATGCCTCAGTCTGCTGGCAAAGCTGGCTCCAAATTCAGATCTGTACATATATATGATGCCACAGGAAACGTGCTTCCATAACAATAATGCAGAGTATGTCATGAGCATTGAAAAACATCTTGCATTGCATATTATGCATTAAACCATAGTTACATTGCAAAGGTGAAAACAAAGTTCCAAAGGTCACATTACAGGAGTACAACCCATAACATCTCCCAACTTGCTGTCATCCAAGAACTTTGTTAGCATATTCCCCCTTTTTGTGCCAAGGTCAGGATTATTAATTATGAATAAGACTTGTCTCAAAACTGATTTTTGAGGAACTCACCAATATCTTCCCTCCAGCCTGAGAGTTCACTTTTCATCACAACCACCTGCAGTCTCCCCTTTAACAAGTGCCCTATTCAACTTCCCTATTGTTTTTTGGTTATTAAGTAATTTGGACAGGGTTAAAGGATCACCAATGGATTTAATAAGAGGACAGTGAGGTTCTCAATCCCTGAATCAGACTACAGAGGGTTTCACAAGGATCTCCTAAATGCACAAAAATATTCAATGCCAATGACCATTTTTTATTACAATAATGTAAAATGGTAGACAAATAAAAGGGTAAGGCAAATGAATATATGGATAAATCAGAATAAATGAATACAGGATAAAGAATAAAGGCAAATAATGATTTAAATGCTCATCTAAGACATTTGTGCTACAATTCTATTGCTATTTTTTATTGCTTTGGATTAATATACTTGTGCCCTCTGCTGTTGACCAGATTGAGAGATGTCTGGTTCTTCAACTCTGGCATGGATGGTTGTAGGTAGAGCTAGAACTGTGAGACTAAGACTTCTGATAATATTTAGAGCATCTGAAAACAAAGAAAACACAAACAAAAATCACACAAAGTAGTTGAACACACCCTGGCAATGCCACTTGCCCTTTTAAGTAATATAGGCCTCCATCCAAGTCTAAACTTGGCTTTGTTACCCCCAGATTCTTGGAGTACAATACTTCTAGACAGGCAAGTTCAAGTGTATTAATGAAACACTACAGATAGACCCTCCTCCTTCCGAGATGGTTCTAGACAGTATCACCTTCTCAGTGTTGTGGTACAGGCATCGATCTTGCAACCTGTCTAGCAGGTTGTACAGTTCCAAGCGGGCATAAGCGGTGGTGAAACAGGCAATGAAAACATTACTGTTGCTTGGGACTGAGTAACGGTCTTTGGCATGCTTCCAAGACACGCAGGCAGTTTCATCATCGATAAACTTGCAGGATGAAACCTCGTAATTGGGGGAAAACAAGTACTGAAAGAGTTTGTTGGGGTCTCTCATGATGCTGGTTTTGGGCAAGTTTGTTCTTTGGCCGAATTTACCCCAGAGAGAATATAAGAACAGTTTAGCAATTTGACGCTTAGCAGGGTTCAAAGCAATTTCGGAGGGGCGTAAATTCATCCCTTCTTTCTGAAGAAAGTCTACAACATACTCTTTTGTTTTTCCTCATCCTTGCACCAGCAGGGATACCCCGAAGCCTCTTGTTTCTGACGGAGGTGCGTTTTTATGTACTCTGAGAAGAGTTGGTCAGATTTTTTTTCCCAAAATGCCAGATTTCATAGATTTTTACCACGGTGTACCCCTTCGCTACAGCAGCATTTAGCCCCACAGTGCACCAAGTCTCCAGCAGGGCCCTTTCCTCATTATTGTGGGTGCATGTCTGCCGCTGCTCGATCTCTGCGCAGGTTTGACAGAGTGGGAGTATAAGCTTGCCGCCCACTCTCACAGGCAACAAGGGGAAATAGAGCCCTCGCGGGAAGTACACTTTAACTTTTGTGATGCTGAAATAATTTGAGAGAGTTCCAAAATTGTCCGAAATGATATCGGGGTGTCTGATGGGTTACTCTTTGGTTTTGTTTACGAAAGGGTACAGGCTAGTAAAATCGTAATAGTGGATTTCTTCACCGGGCTTGGGTTTGTAATACAGATGGATGGTGTTTGTCCTGCCCCACAAAAAAGCATCCCTCGGGCCCAAAGGCTGGGATAATTGGGCTTCCTTTAAAAAATCCGCAAGCTCCCTATCCGTTTCTATCATGGCCTCCCACTCATGTCCCCAGAGCATCCTGACTGCATACCCCTCGCTTCTCAGATTATCAGCGATGTACTGCATCTTATAATAAAGAAACTCAAAAGTTGTCCCTGCCATTGGGTTTAGGGCTTTTTCATGGTAATGGGTGATACAGCCGTGGAAAAAACAACCATTAAACTCAAAGGCTGTGCGCACCCCATCAATGATGGTGTAGCCATCTAGAAAGAAGGGCTTTACCAGAAACTCCCCACCCCATAACGCATAATGTTCAGTGTGGTTCCTGTTTCTTCAATCCCAGGGTTCAGTGCAGTTCTTGCTTTGGAGACTGGTTCTCCATAGTCAATGCAAATGAAACTCCATTTACTGTGCTGATGACTTTTGGATATGGGTAGATAAGGCTCTCTCCCATTTTTCAGTTCAAGCAGAGGATGGGGGATGGGGGGGGGGGAGGCACAGGCTGCATACTATGCTCCGATTCCTCAAAAACACAGAGCTAACAAGTAACAAATAGTTCATCTGTCTGCATTAGTACTTAAACAATGAATATTAATAAGTATATAATGCATATAATTATCCACACTTCTGTGTGCTGTTTACTGATTTTATCTGTTTTGGGCAGGTGTTCTATCATCTAACTTGTACTAAACTGCTGAGTTAATAGTTTGAGAAGGCATGGGGGGGGCATGGTATTACCAAAAGGAGCCAAAACATGTTTTAAGAACAAAAGGGGGAAGGGAAAATATCATTTCTTAACTCCAAACTATGCCCAGACAGCCAAGAAACGAAGAGGAACATTATACTAAGCAAACATTTGTTATATTTTGCAAGGTTAAAAATGCATAGTGCTTGCCCAACACAGCCCCATGTTATAACCTGTAACTCAGGCTTGTCCCATGCCCAGTATTGCTTTATTTTACTTATAATATTTTCTGAAAGGTAATAAAGAAGGAGAAATGCCCCTAAGAAAAGGGGTATTTCAAGAGTGAGAACCCCCTGACTGTGGCGTGTTTAAGCTTTGACTTCTTGGACCCCAGCAAGAGAATTTGTCAAAACTGTTCTATTGTCACCATTTTCATTGGCATGTGAATCCTCAATTTTAGCCAAAAAGAACACAAATCCTGGAGTCATTGGGCTACAGCTGTTGACTGGGAATCTGGACAAAATGGCTCATGTTAGGATGGCTGATGACAGTCCTCTTCAGTTAGTCCTAGGTAGGCTAGTACGGTCTGAACATCCCATAGTCCTTTTGCTACCTGTACCCTCATTGCATGATATGCAACCTGGGCTTCTCTTGTTTAGTGCCGTGTAATCTTAGTGACAGTACAGTCTTAGTGGCCCATTCCACCTGTGCCCAACATCATCTTTCTAATGGTGGCTGCTGTGGGATACTTTGTAGGAATGAATCAAAACTGGAGATTTGTGACATGCTGCACCCTATGTATAACATTGTGTTGTGTTCTGTGTATCTTTGGTGTTCATCCTTGCAGTGCATCCGTGTATGGAACAATGCAAAATATGTCAAGTATGGTGTTTTTGGAATGTTTATAGCATTCAGATTATTATTGTTATGGTAGTATGTTTCCTGCAACATCATACATATACACAGATGTATATATGGAACTATGTTATGTCATATCCTCCAAAGTGTCTCACATGGCTTCAGTGGATACAGACAAATATAGAGCTATGGTTTCAACCCTGCCAGGTCACACCTAGAGGAACAATAGACTAATGACCTAAAGCACTTTTTTCCACAAGAGGAGAAGTTCACACCCATTGCTGGATGTGAATGATCACCTGACCACAAGGGATGTTCAGAAAACTTGCTAAAAGGAGAAGAAGCATGCTAGGCTAGAGGCTGTCTCCTGGGGTATGGTCCACACACACTCCTTATTTCGAAACAACAGAGGTTGTTTCGAAATAAGGAATGGCATGGCCACACGACGCACGGCCATTTCGAAAGAAGCAAACCGCTTCTTTCGAAATAGCCGTGCGCTTTTCGAAATAACTTAAACCTCGTTACCTTTCGAAACGGTGTTGTTTCGAAACAGTTGTTTCGAAACAACGCCAATGGGACATGCCGTTTCGAAACAATGGTTGTTTCGAAACGAGTTGTTTCGAAACAACCGTTGTAGTGGCCGTGTTATTTCGAAACAACCGTTGTTTCGAAATAACCGGCTGACCTTCCTCCCAGGGTGCACAGCACCCTGGGGGAACTTCCTGCTAGGGTGTGCCTGTTAGGCTGCGTGGCAGGGAGGCAGCTAGCAGGCAGCCATGGCCCAGCAGGCAGCTCCCTCAGCCGCAGGCCGCCGGAGGGCACCCGTGTGGACCCGGGAGGACGTGTCCTGCCTCCTGGGCATCTGGCAGCAGCCAGACATAGTGGAGCGGTTCTGGGCCAGCCACCGGAACCGTGACATTTATGAGGACGTCGCATCCGCGATGTCCCAGGCTGGGCACCCCAGGACCACAGAACAGGTGCGGAGCAAAATAAAATCACTCCGCCAGGAGTATGCCCGCACCCGGGATGCCCGGGCACTGGAGGGGCCTGGCAGCCAGGCCACGTGCCCATTTTACGAGGCCCTGGATGAATTCCTGGGCACACAGCCCAGCGGTGCCCCCACTGCATCCATTGACACCTCTGGGGAGCATCAGAGCCCACCATCAGGCCTGGAGGCAGCCTCCTCTGACGTCTCCGTCGGGGGACCACCAGCCGCACCACCAACAGCGGCGGAGGCGAGCCCCACGACCCCGGAGCTGTTCAGACCCATGGAGGCAGACAGCAGCACTGAGGAGCAGGGGCCCACCACCGCCCCAGGCTCCGAGTCAGACCCCGGGACAGCTCGGCGGACCTCTGGAGCCCCCGTGGGTAAGTACACCCCCCCACACGGGGGCACACAGGGCTGGGCCTGTCCAGCAGGTCCCGGGACGGGTGGAGGCTAGGGCCAGGCATCGGGGCGGGTAGGGCCCAGGGTTCGTGGGCACAGAGGGGGCCCCTGGCCACGGGGCCCACAGACACAGGTGTCACTGGGGGAAAGGCCCTTGTGTGCCGGAGGGTGGTGACCAGGGACTGGCTGGGAAAGATGCAGCAGCATCTTCCGTGGGGTGGACAGCAGGCAGGGCACACCACTGGCAAGTGGCCTCGGGAGACCTCAAGTGCAAGGCGTGGCTGGGTCCAGTTCACCCTTGTGGGCACCACAAGCATGTGTGCCTCCAGGGTACGGGTCCCAGATGTCTGGCAAAAGGAGACCATGGTCTCCTTTCCTGTGCTCTGTTCTTCTTGTTATCCTCCCATTCTCTGTCTGGCAGGCAGGTCACAATAGGGGGGTTTGTCAGGCTTTTTCCCAGAGGGGCTGACGGATCCTGGACTGCCAGAGTATACCGATTTATTTGGGTAACTGTCCCAGGGCGCCGTAAACCCTGATGACTACCTCGGCCAGACAACCGTCTTGCCCAGGGTCCTCCAATGTCCTCTGTCGGGTACCATCCCGGCCTCCGTCCGAGGCTTTGGGGGCCAGGAGTCCTACCCCAGGGCAATGTCCCACAGGATCTTGGGACCCTGACAGTCAGGGCAGAGGTGTGTGCTGCAGACAGGTGCACACAGATGGGACCAGCAGGCGGCAGGGGCTAACTGTGTTTTTTGCGTCCCTGCAGCACGTCGCAGAGCCCCTCCCCGAGGGCCGGCACCCATGCCCGGACCCCACCGCCGAAGCCCCAGGACACCGCGGCGACAGCGGAGGGCCCCCAGGTCCCGCAGTGAGCTCCTGGAGAGCCTGGAGGAGCTCGGGCGGGACATGCATGCCGCCACCCAGGCCTGGCAGCGTGAGCAGGCTCAGCGGCAGGCAGCTGGGCTCCGTGCCCTCGAGTGCCTCGCAGGCACGGAGGACAGGGCAGCGAGGGCATTGGAGGGCCTGGCCGTGGAGCTCCCAGCTGCCATCCGGGAACAGGCTGCAGCCATCCGCCAGCTGGCGGAGAGCCTGGCTCCCCGACGGCGCCGGGACACCTCCCCGCCCCAGCAGGGACAGCGGGCAGAGGGCAGCCGTGGCCGCAGGCGGGGCATGCCACCCCCCCCGGACCCTCCCACAGGCGCTGCCTAACCCCCCCCGCCCCAGGACCTCTTCACCCCACTCCCCCTTCCAAGTTCATGTTCCCTCCCCAAGTCCCCTCCCAAGTCCCCTTCCAAGTTCATGTTCCCTCCCCAAGTCCCCTCCCAAGTCCCCTTCCAAGTTCATGTTCCCTCCCCCGGACCCCCCCAGATTGCCCTGTCCCATATCACCCCCATCCCTTCCCTGATTGTGAATGTAAATAAACCCCTGGACAGTTATTCATGGTTGTCTGTGTTTTTATTGGGGGGGGGTTGACAGTGTGGGTGGATGGGTGCAGGCTGGCTGTGGGTGGACGGGGGGAGATGGTGGTTTGGTGCAGGGCAGGGCTGGTCCTCAGTCTTCCTCCGCGGCGAAGCTGCGCCGGAGGGCATCGTGGATGGCAAGGGCTCGTGCCGATGGCTGCTCCTGAGTTGGCCGGGACCTTGGCTGTTCATACTCCCTGGCAAAGGCCTGGACCTCAGCCTCCCATGCGAGTGGGATGGGTTCCCCTTGCTGTTCACAAAAGTTGTGCAGCACTGCACATGCCGTGATGGCTTGTGGCAGGCTGCGTTCAGCGAGGTGGAGGCGGGTGAGCAGGCACCTCCACCGGGCCTTGAGGCGTCCGAAGGCCCGCTCGACCACCTGTCGACAGTGGGCGAGGCGGCGATTGAACAGCTGCCGACTGGGGTCGAGTGGCCCGGCGTAGGGTCTCATTAGCCAGGGCCGCAGGGGGTAGGCTGCGTCGGACACTATAAGAACGGGCACCTCTACGCCCCCAAGGTGGATGGTGTGAGGGGGGAAGTGGGTGCCCGCCTCCATGCCCCGATACAGGGCAGAGTTGCGGAGGACCCTGGCGTCATGGGCCCTGCCTGGCCATCCCACATAGCAGTCCTGGAACCGGCCCTGGTGGTCCACAAGGGCCTGCATAATGACTGAATGGTACCCCTTTCGGTTGCGGTACACCGCAGACCTGTGCTCCGGGGCACGCATAGGAATATGGGTGGTATCCAAGATGCCGGCACAGTTCAGAAAGCCAAGGGTGGCCATCCCAGGCATGGTGCCCTGCAGGTCCCCGCGCCTCACCAGGCACCGTAGGAGGACCCGATTGATGGCCCTGGTGACCTCGAGGACGATGGCGCTGGTGGTGGACCTCCCGACGCCAAACAGGTGCGCCACTGCCCTGTGGGACTCCGGGGTGGCCAGCTTCCACAGGGCGATGGCCACTCGTTTGTCCACCAGGACGGCAGGCCTCATGGGGGTGTCCCTGTGGCACAGGTGTGGGGCGAGTTCGGTCACCAGGCAGGTGAAGCTGACCCTGCTCATTCTGAAGTTCTGGCGCCAGAGGTTGTCACCCCAGGTGCGCAGGACGACCCTGTCCCACCAGTCGACGCTGGTCTCACGCGCCCACATGCGGCGGGGCACAGGGAGGGGCAGAGGCAGTAGCTGAGGCCTGAGGATGAGGTGGATGTAGTCCTCAGGTAGAGGCCAGTCCTCCTCGGGGGCTACGAACAGCGTCTCCCACAGGTGCTGGAGCCCCTCGATGCGCGCCGAGGGGTCGGGTGCTGGACGGCGCTGTCTAGGCAGCCGAGCACTGTCCATGGCTTGCAGCATGCTCCTAGCGTTGGTGGACAGCGAAGTGAGGTCAGGGCCAGCTTTTATGTGATTGGCTACCAACATGGCCACCGATGTGGCCCAGGGAGGCGGCCATGTTGCCACACCTCCCATGCTGCACTGCCCCTGGGTCAAAATAGCAAGTCCACACTGTGGAAACGCTATTTTGATTCCTGTTTTTGGCTTATTTCGCGGACACAGTTTTGTTATTTCGAAACAAGTTATTTCGAAATAACAGGTTCTTTCGAAATAAGTTATTTTGAAATAGCTTGTTTCGAAATAACAAAACTGTGTGTAGACATAGCCTTAGGGTATGTCCACACACAGTCCTTATTTTGAAACAACAGAGGTTATTTCGAAATAAGGAATGGCATGGCCACACGACGCACGGCCATTTCGAAAGAAGCAAACCGCTTCTTTCGAAATGGCCGTGGTCCTTTCGAAAGAAGCTAAACCTCGTTGCCTTTCGAAAGAGCGTTGTTTCGAAACGGTTGTTTCGAAACAACGCCAACGGGACAT